>JASANE010010180.1:0-17933 GCA_030248225.1 Trileptium ribeirensis
CCCTAACTCGGACCATATATATATATTGGTCTCTCCAAACTACCAAAATTATTCCTGGTAGTCTCCCAATTCGAAACTGGAAGATTACCAAAATTATTCCTGGTAGTCTCCCAATTCGAAACTGAAGGAGCCGAGAATACCTAGTGGAAAATTTCCCATGTGGTGGCCCTAGCTGAACTGGGAAGAATAAAGTACTGCAACTGGCATAAAATTTCAAAAATATAATTGCAGTTGGGCGTACTTAAAAGGAGGGAAGTTTTAGTATTTTTGCCCCACGGGCGAAAATTTGGAGATTTTTTAGCCAAAGGTAGGGGGAAATTCGCACATTTTTAGCCCATGAGACAAAAATTGGGCTATTATTAGTGGGGTAGGAAGGTACGTGGGGAGTTGTGGAGTTATTTGTTTAGCCAGCGAAACGTAGGCGGTTTTAAGCCGTTATCTGTCCGCTTTTGAATTTCTACGGTTAAGCCGTTATCTGTCCGCTTTTGAATTTCTACGGCTTTGTCGCCAGGCGTTCTGGGCACTAATTGCGAGTTGGAGCTCCCACATGTTGCAAGAATGTTACTTTATGGTACTGTACGGATGATAGTACTTAGATCTTTCATAAATTAATCCTTTGGTTTGTCCGTTGTGATAGTTTGCGTGAGCTTAGTTTGCAATGATGATAAGTTTCGATGTGTAACTGGTCTGAACATGTCCTTCCTGATTGCAATCGCTGCATTACAACGTCCGGCGTTTCTGCTCCCGAAAATGTGATGATGTACATGGCGCCAAGAAAATGAAAGATTGGCAGAATATCGCTTTTAGCGAGACGAAGCACCGATAACTTTGCGATGTTGAGGTTGTGTTTGGCAAGTGTGAGAGAGAGGAGTTAATGGTAGCTGCGTTTAAGGATCATGTGCGTCTCTTCAAGCTCCCACATGGCAATTATGTTTGTAAATTTTGAACGTTCGTGGCAATATTTGTGCACTTTTCGGCGTAATCGCGGGATCGTCTACACTGTGTGCGGTATCAAAATTTTGACTGGAAGTTTCCGGAATTTTACTTGCATCTCCAGGCCAAAACATGCTGATGAACCGACAGAAGTTGGCTTTTTATCCTGCTATCACTCATTATCCGGGTTGTTGGTTTCTAGTCACGGACGATCGGCCATTCGCATTTATTTCTACAGGAATTTTCTAGTATGTCTATCCTTGTGGGGGTTGTTTTGTAGGGTAGGGGGAGGACCCCGCATGACCCAAAAACACATCTCCCACTGGGCCCTACAATTATCGTTTTGCCAAATTTTTACTAAAAGTTTCTTTCGGCGCGCGGATATGGCCCACTGGGAGCGTGAGGTAAATATGGCTTACAGGCATAACTCTGTATGGCCGTTCCTCATGAGGGTAATTCTTATGGATTAGCTGTGATTTCACTTGTGCTTCCTGTGTTCCGTGTAAAATCCCAAATTAGTCCTAGCGCACTATCTGCTATATGTTATGCTGCAACAGTTATAGCTCGTGCTTGGCCTATTTCGAGTCTCATTGGGTTTCCTAATGCTTCAGACCACTGACTTGGATGAATGGAACTCACAGTAAAAGCATCGCATTTAGCCGCCATTGTTGGCTTTCCCAAGCTGCCTCCTATTTACCTTTGGGGACCGAACTGTGGGGACTTAAAAACGCCGAAATAACATAAATTGCCCATTCATACATATACAATAGTAATTGTACATTATATAGTGAAATGTTATGAGTGACTTCAAATGTGGTGTTTCATCCCAGCAGATTCAAAATTTAAGGATTTTTGACTTCTGTAAGGAAAAATTGTTATATATCTGGCCTCGCGTGGGGAATTTCTCTCCATGTAAGCAGGAGGGAAGCCATATAACCGGTTAAGTAGGGGCCTTGTAAAGGTATTTTATAGTATTTTCAGTTCTTTACAATATTTATCGTTGTATGCATGAACATGCTTTTCAGCATTTGTTTTGCATTCAGTTACGTCATTTTGCTTTAGGATGAACAGTCAAAATATAGTGAAATGATAAGATTTTTTAAAACTATTTTCAAAATCTGGTGTAACTTAGTGGATATTGTGTGTTGCAGGGGTGAAAGCTTTTAAATTCCGTTTGTTTGTGTGTGTATGATCGGCCATAACTCGTGAACGACTTAACCGATTTTCACTATCTCGGGTTCATTCGAACGGGCATAGTCGATTTATCTGTATATACATCCCTGAGCGTTTTTTGATCTGGGATCTGGTTCGGGGGTTAGGAGTCCAAATGTGGGTTTTTTGCCCCATTTTAGTGCCCTTCACGAAAGCAAGGATATTGTTATCTTAATTTTTGATTTTTTCTCTGGTTGGTTTTATTTCATAGTAAAATGTTAAATGCCCATGCGAATTTGTTGTTTTCGATTATATAAGGCTCCGGTTATGGAGTTATGAGGATTGAGGTACGGGGCAGGAAGTAACCGGAATTCCGGTTCCGGCGAAAACCGTGTTCCGGTTGTGGTTCCGGCCTGAGGCAAAAACCATACAGGAACTGGAATTCCGGTTTAAAAATTTTGTTTGAAATTTTCCACGTTTTTACTTCATATGTGGTCCAAACATATGTAATATATACACAATGATCAAATTCCAATACAACGAAGCAAAAGAAAAGATTAACTTAGCAATTTGCCGTGTGAAACGTAAGTAGGGCAAATAATTTCAGTAAGAATTTTTATATTAACCTGCCCAAGTTGTGGGGTATGTTTGAATTAAATCGTCCAACTCGGCAACAGAGTATGGATTACGTAGAAGTGCTTAGCGTCAGCTCTGATAATATAAATTGCGTCAAGCAGCAGCCAATGCGCTTGTGAGCTTTGTAAATCACTCTACATTAAAATAAAGCAATGTTATCGGCAACGCAGCCAGAAATTGCTTTCTTGGCAATGACCTGTATTTATTGAAACTGCGAGCAGTATCACAGTTTGTTTCATTTATAGCATTCTGATTAGAAATTTATCATCTAACTGACGGGCACTGTTTGCACAACGCTAGCCTAAACAGTGTCTCTGACTACTAATCAGAAAGTTCCTTCTATTATTTTGTCTTAAAACCATATAAACCAAGTAAAGGGAGGCGACTGGAGACAGCGCGAAACTGTTTATTCTACGTTGTAAGCAAAGTTCCGAAAGGCAATAATGCCATCGCAATACATTAAATTTAATGTAAAAATTATTTTCAATACATTAATTCACTATACCTTCATTTCTTCCTTTTTCTGTTTTACTATTAATAAGTTTCGAAGACCAGGTTCCAGATGGACGGTTTTGGTTCCGGTTATTCCCTGTACGGGGGTATGGTGCCCGCATGGTTCCTGGACCCAAAATTCGAAATATTTTTTCAGACGTCCTAGCCGGCTGAAAAGTTTCACCGGGGGGTTGTCGGGTATGGGAAACTCATTGCTAATGTTGCTTTTGCTCTGCGACTCATAGTTCCATGCGTATAGGGGCATGGCGCCCCCATGGTTCCTCGAAACAAAATTCCCAATTTTATTGTGACGTCTGGGAGGCCGATAGCTTGCACTTGGGGGTTTTCGGCCATGGGAAACTTATTGCCGGTAGTTTTGTTCTAATTTGTGCGGTATTGTATAATATCCACATGTTGCATATGGACGTATGCTATCGCCAGCTGATTGGCTGTGCACGGAAAAGGGGTATATATGTACCTGTGCTTTACTACGTTCTGCAATCTCGATAGAATTACAAGTTATTAGTAGGACTATTATCTTTGTATCACCTCAAAACAACCTGGAGTTGACGTCCAGGGAAGCCAAAATTAAACCAGGGAAAACCGCCACAATCCTGGAATCTTTGCCTCATCTGTGAAGAGGTCGACGTATTTGTGTACTGCACATTGTATATTCGGCACAGGCACCGGTTAATTTCGTTCCTCATTTCAGCAAGAAAAGGCTCAGCAAGGTGTTTGCAAATTCTTTTTACGTGGGCAATGCACTTGGGGAACTACGTGCAAATTTCTTCATCCTGGAGTCAGTGACAAAGGTAAGGTTTATGTTAAATCTCACTGGGTTGAATATGACCGAAGTTGTTTTTCAATCACGGCACGTTTATTACGCGTTGCTGCTGATGCCGACATTGAATTTGCAACTGAATAATGTTCGTCTATAGTCGATCCTGTCATCTGTTAGAGGTGAATTTCATTCAGTTAACGTAAAATTAAAGACCAGGTCGACAGGGTTCGAATAGGTAATCGAGCTTAAGTGTGAAAGAATTTTGTAGCCATATATCAGAGACTAACTGGAATTTCGGTTGCGGTTTCGACAAAAAGCAAAAACTATATCGGAACAGGAATTTCGGTTAAAAATTTTGTTTCGAATTTTCCGCAGCTTTTGCTCCAGTTGTGATCCAAACACAAATTTTATATACACAACGATCGAGTGTCAATACAACGATACAGAAGAAAATTATAGCTTTGCAAAAAGCCCTGTAAAGTAGGACAGATATTGTCACTGTAAAAATTTCATCTTAACCCAGTACTAATTGTTTATCTTCCGTATGTGTTGCTAGATTGATGCTTGTAGCAGCTGTTTCACCCACTCAGAGAGCTGCAGTGTCTAATCAAATTGAACCTGTTTTTTGATATACATAACAGGGCATTTATTTCTTATAAATACTTACGCCGGAACTTTAAAACTTGAATGTTGCACCACAACGTAAACGAAGCTGAATGTTTTACAAAGGTGAAAGCTTGGCTAACATAAATAGCTAAGCGCCAGCCAATACGCTTGTAAATCAAAATATATTGGCGTTAGGTCACATCTCTACAACACAGCTAGAAACTGCTTTCTACGTAAAGAACTATATATGTTTATTCATACTGAGTCTTCATTTCTTTTACTCCATATATGCTTCTAAGATCAAGTTCCGGTATCATTTTAAGTTAACATTTTCGGTTGCTAGTACCGGTTCCAGTAAATGTCGGTTGTGATTATTCCATGCCATTTGAATGCGTATGTATTTCGTAGGCGCATTTGAATTGTTTACCAGAATTTGTTAATTATATACAGTTGACACAATAACTAGTATATATACTTCTCTAATTCTTGCTCAATAATTTTTTTTTGTTTTACATGTTCATACGGTAAATCATATGTTTATTTTTGACAATTGAGATGTTTTGCAATTTTGTTCGCAGTACCGGCTTCTCCAAAGTGGGAACCTGGATTTTTTTTCGGTATATCTCGCAAATAACGTGTGCCCCGATTGCGGGCCCCCAGGTAAAATATTGGCTTTCCCAGCAAAACGCTTCCTGACAAAATGTTTGCCCTTCCAACCCCACCCCCTGTGAAAACATCCGCAGAATATATAAATTGACAATTTTTTCATAAATTCCTATTTGTTTGATAAATTTCAATAGCGAATTATTTGATAACTTAGTTTTAACGTCGGTAAAGGCTTTTACATCGTTTTTGAGGTCATTTATTATCCTTTTGCGCAAAAAAATTTTAAATTTAGAAAATTTTTAGATTTAGACCTCCCACTTTGCCCCCTTTGTTCATGTTCCCTGGCAAAACTTGGCGCCGCAAAATTTTAGAACCAAAACCTCCTGTTCATGCTCTTGGCAAAATTTTCGGCGAATGGAGAACCCATGGTATCATGTCGTCTTCAAATATTCTAGTGAAATATGAAGCAAGTCGGATCCAGAAAGTTTTTCGCTTTTTCTTTATGTAACCGAATGACTGATTTTTGGAAATTTCTGTTATGCATATATCTATATTTAATTTACATGACATAAGAGACCTTCCTTGCTTATGGTTATGACTTAATGTTATTAAGATCTCTTATTGTCCGATCTTGCGTTGTCGATATGGACAAAGTTGTTTTAAAAATTTTGGGCCATTTCACGATAGGAAGCCTCTACAGATATAACTGAAATTTATAATTAGATTTGATCATGTAAAAATATACTTAAATCCTTTTCAGGAAATTACGAAATGTTTCCTGATGCCAAGCCCGTCAATCAAATTGCCGTTGGTGAACGTGTTAACTCTTCTCAGCAACAACAAGGTGGTATTGTTGCTCCTTCGGGACCAACTTTATCAAGGTCTGGTGATCTTTATCAACCTCCATCGTCGTCCGGTTATGTTAATCATCAGTATGGTCATAACAGCAATATTCCGCCGCCAAATAGCCATGATTATCGCGACTCGCAGCATCACCAACCGCCACGATATACTCACAGTTACAATCACTATCAGTCCGGGCCTCCTGTCCAAGAACACAAATGGAATTCATCTTCCCACGTTCGACACACAATTCCAGACACCGGTTATCTGGAACGATTTGGAACAGTTAACCTGCCTCCGCCGATTCCTCCGTCGATCACGCTTCCACCAGTAGTGTCTGGACGCCCATCAGCAGGACCTTTACTTGATCGTACACCGTCCCCTGACCCCGTGGCAGGACACGCCGATGACGAACTCACTCGGCGCGAGCAGCGACTTATACAAGCCGGTGCCTTATCGCCAGGTTAGTACTCTAGCTGGTTATATTAGTCATACTCCTTAGTTCTTTGGTTGTGTCCAAGATTTCCTTAAAAAGCCAGAGAAGTATGTCGACCTGCCCAGGTCATGTCCCGTGAAAAATTATGGCTACCCGCAGTTCATGCACTGAAGGTGCGCTGGTACTATGCTGGGCTGTTAAAAAAGCAAATTTTTGGTGCTCTAAATTTGCAAGTTTTCCGCAGTTTTGGCAAAAATTATCCCAATTTTTCCGTGCGCGGCCAAAAAAAGTAGCTTTTTCCTTGTTACATATCATTAATAATTAATTCAAGTAATTACACATATTCGACGTGGTTTGAAGTTATAGTATATATATTATGGTCCCCTGACGAAATTAATATATATATTATGGTCCCCTGACGAAATTAATATATATATTATGGTCCCCTGACGAAATTAGTACATATATTATGGTCCCCTGACGAAATTTCAGCACTCCCCCAGTTTCGAACTGGGGGATTTTCAGATATCGTTTTTGTAGTTTGAAGAAACCAGAACAAATGTATATATTCGTTTCTGAATTATATCTTTTTGTGGGTATTCTAATTGCGCACCTATTACATACGCCCAGGAACTACTCGACAAGTGGAATTGCTAACTACAACTAGTCGGTAGTGGAACTACATTTGTAAGCGGAGCTTGGGCTGTGGCATTACGAATGTACTCAAATTTATGTTCTTGTAACTACATTGCATAGGGCATACGTAGGGATTTATCATTGGTAAAAATATTAGATTTGAATTCTTCGACCCAAAAAATCCTATAATCGTTTGATGGAAACGACTCTATTTCAATAAATAACACAAATATTGCAAAATTCTCTATTTTAGCTGCATAAGCTTAACTAATTAGCTAATTACTAATTAACCACTCAAAATTTTTTAATCCCGAATATCAGGTGCACACTCTGGCATAATAGGCTTTCAAACAAAAAAGTTTTTAAAATCCGTTCAGTGGTTCTTGAGATCCGTCGGACCGAACGAACGAACGGACGGACATTGACCTTTTTACTCCCAGACAGAAAATAACTAGTCGGTAGTGGAACTACATTTGTGAGCGGAGCTTGGGCTGTGGTATTACGAATGTACTCAATTTTATGTTCTTCAAATAACTACATTGCATAGGGCTTTATCATTGGTAAAAATATTATTTGAATTCTTCGACCCAAAAAACCCTAAAGTGGTTTGATCGAAACGATTCTATTTCAATAAATAACACAAATATTGCAAAATTCTCTATTTTAGCTGCATAAGCTTAACCAATTAGTTATATAATTACTAATTAACCGCTCAAAATTTTTTAATCCCAAATATCAGGTGCACACTCTGACATGATAGGCTTTCAAACAAAAAAGTTTTTTTTTAAATCCGTTCAGTGGTTCTTGAGATCCGTCGGACCGAACGAACGAACGGACGGACATCGACTTTTTTACTCCCAGACAGAAAATAAAAAGCTTCGCTCGGCTTCGCTGAGCTCCGCTCAATAAAACTAGCATCTAACAGCCAATCTAATTAAGTTCAGACGAGCCTATAAACAATTATTATATAACTGCTGGTTGTCAATCTAAAATTACAAATCTTATTGTTAATTTTATTTTTATCAAAGTAGAACCACCGCAGTCATCAGTGGAGATGTAACCACGCTCATTCTTTCAGTAAATTTATATTAAAACAGAGAGAGCGGAGTTTCGACTGATGGCGCTATGGAAAATTGGAAATTGAAAATATTTGTCTGCTGCTATCACGTATGCTCATCTTGGGTTGGGCGGATTTCGATAATTTTATTCGATATGACGGTGTGCCCTCTAGAACGTGTACAGCTCCGACACCATCTTCGGGGTCAGAATGGCAAGAACGCGCTTTTAAAGGTTCTTTGAAAAATTTGGCCTTACTGGTTACAGTCTTTCGTACACAAGCTTCGCATCGAAAAACCGCCACCACATCCACAACAAACTCATCAAAATCTACAACATAATCCCCACCATTTCTTTTCACACCACTCCCTAACCCGCTTTGGGTCTGAAAATAGCCAGAAATAGGGTTTTTGTATTTCGGCATATGGTTACAGAGCTTTTAGTGTAGTATAAACGTCAAACGCAAAGCCTCTTACAAGTGATTACACAAAATTACCATTTCATGAAACCATGCTCGGTATGCTGAACACGTTTAGTACGCTGAGTCCATATAGAGTAGATTGAATATTTCATGCCTTTTCAGATGGTTTCAATGGGTTTAAGGTCGATGAATATGATTTTCTGTATATTGTCTGTCTTCAGCAGTTTGGTTATATAAGTTCTAGTTTGGTTAAAACAAATTTTCACAATATTCCCCCCTAGCTTTGTTAGTGGAAACTCCACTCGCAACGCTGTCTACGTTTCAAGCATTTTATCCAATTCAGGCATAAATTAGTGTATTTTATATAATTCAGTGTGCAAGGACCCAATGGTAGTTAGAAATACCTCTGTTTCATTATTTCATAGTTTAAATTTTTCGCTTATATTGTAGTTTTTCGTATAAAACGTCTGATTTTCACGACAGTTGGATTTCGAGGATTGAGGCGTTTAGATTATTATAATGTGTAATTTCGGACCTGCGATACCTTATACAGTAGCAAAATCGTGAACCAATGCACGGGGGTTTTCTCATGGCGGGGGACCACTAATACCTTAAACGAGGCTGCCGACCCACTAGATCTCCTTTTCCGAGATTTTTTATCCAGCTTTTATGGACAATTTTTTACAGCATGTTTTTGTGATTTGATTTGACGTGGCCCTGGTCTGGACCGCTGGTGAAATTTTGGCTACTTTTGGCAGAAAGCATCCTACCAAAATTTCCGGCTTCTCCCCCGTAAAAACAGCCCCAGGTGACATAAATTGACAAAATTTTTTAACAAGAATCCTTTTCCAAGTCTAGAAATTTGACTAATTTTAGCAAAAATTTGGTTGGAAAGTTGGTTTTAACCTCAATAAATTCGTTTTTGCACCGTTTCTGAAGCTGCTTATTGATAATTTCCGAGTTTTATGCTGAAAAATATTAAATTTTGAAATCTTAAGTTTCGATTCCCAGTTAAAGCCAGGGGGCCAGTTAACACCCTCTGGCAAATTTCGAACTACGAGCCCCGGTTACTGCCCCCACACAAAATTTTCAGCGAATGGAGAAGGCAAAACATATGTATTCTACCGTACTTTCAGCAGTACTAATTATATATATAATATGCAATATATAGTGCGAGTGCACCAAGTGGAGTATTTTTCGGTGTTAAAAATCCACTGCCCATGCTTGAATCTGCGGACCCCCACAAGCGTTCTCCTTCTAGAAGTTTTCTCTTAATGAAATCCCGGATGGAAATATAATGCTATCGTATATTTACCCTTTTTATGGAATAACAACATGGATTTCAGGTATAAAAATACTTAATTAGTACAAATTATTTTAGAAATCATACTACGTATTATCGTGCTGCACATGTACTAAAGCACTGAAAGCAATTTATGCGAAACAGAGGGAGTGGGTTTTTCTCGAATAGCATACGGCTTTACTTTTTATTCGTCTGTCGCGTAACTATTCACCATAGTGAGTTTTTTTCGCAATTTATTTATTCGACTCGTAATGGGATATAGTTGTGCAGTTAGCTTTTTGTTTGTGCTGCTCTAACCTTAGTGCATGATTACGTAACTACCCAGTAATAACCGTAAATATATAACCGAATATCGTGTCCCGATTACAGATTCCGGTAAATGGCCAAACCATACCGGACCTGAAATTCCTGTGTAAAAGTTTAATTTAAAATTTTCTGCATTTCTAATATCTGCAGTCCAAACATGCGTTATATACGCAGCGATCAAGTTCCAATACAACCAAGCAAAAGGAAATATTAATACACAAAATTGTCCTGTAAAACGTAAGATAACTAATCTCAGTTAGAATTTTTCATCTTCAGCATACGTTAGCACAAATCCAGGTGGATGTTTTACCCATTGAAAGATCTGCAGTGTATACTTATTCGAGTTGAACTGGGCCAATTTGATATGAAGAACAGAGTATTTTGATAGATATTAAAATAAAAGGTTGTTAACGTGTAACGTAGTGGACATTGTGTGTTGCAGGGGTGAAAGCTTTTAATTTCCGTCTCTGTGTGTGTGTGTGATCGGCTATAACTTGAGCCTTAATCGATTTTCATGATCTTGAGAATATAAGAACCGGCATAGTCGATTTAACGAGCACATCCTGAGTGTTTTTTGATTTGTGGTCTGTTTCCGGGGTCAGATGTCAAAATGAGGGTTTATACCCCAATTTTGTTAATCTCCACGGAAGCAAGTTTATTTTTACTTAACCTTCGCATTTTTCTTTGGTTGGTTTTGTTTCATAGTAAAATGATGAATGCCGATGCCTCTTTTTGTTATTCGATTAAGACTGTGGTTATAGGGTTTGAGGTATGGCACCCTTGTTGTTCTTCGACCCAAAATTCGATAATTTTTTCTGACATCCTGGGAGGCTGAATATTTTCACTTCAGTGTTTTCGGGCAAGGGAAACTCAATGAAAATTTGGTCTGACACCCTAGGTGGCAGAAATGTTTCACTTGGACGTTTCGGCATGCGAAACTCATTGTGGGTGTTGGTTTTGCTTTACTGCCCATAGTTACAGGGGTATGGTGCCCCCATGGTTCAGAGTCAGAGGTCAGAATGACGGTTTTTCACACCATTTTAGTGCCTTTCACCTAACAATGTTTTTATCTTAACGTTAGAATTTTTTCTGGTTGGTTTTATTTCATATAAAATGATAAATGCCGATGTTGTTTTTGTTTTTCGATTAAGGCTCCGCCTCTGGAGTTATGGGGTTTGAGCTATTAGACCCTCGTATTTCTTTGACTCAAAGTTCGAAAAATTGTTCTGACGTCCTGAGTGGCGGAAAAGTTTCATTTGAGGGTTTTCGAGGATGGGTAACTCATTGCTGGTGCTAGTTTTGTTCTTACTTGTGCGGTATTGTGTAATATCCACATATAGCATATTGACGTATATGCTATCAAAAGCTGACTGGCTCTGCGCACGAAAAGCGTAGGTGTACCTATATTTCACCACGCTTTGCAAACTCGATAGAGTTAATAGTTTAAAGAGCTGATTTTGGAACCTTGCAATAGTCCTAACATAACTGTCGCTGCCCCAGTAACCGGTAATTGTGGTATTTAAGACTCAACCCAGCGAACGGCTACACAGGCTTCGGCATCAACTATAAAACTCCCTCGCATGCCTATCGTTGGCTCCGGTTCCGATATTGAAGATCTCGCCGATCCTGCAACTCCACCACCTATCAAGGCGAAGGACGACAGTAGCAACAACAAAACATCAGAGTCTGCTTGGATGCGCGGATTGAAAGAAGCGAAAGAGGTAAACAAGGTCGTTCGAAGTTGTAATTTGGTGTATCAAACAATGACAAGCGATTTGGTGTGTGAAACGAAGAGAAACTATAGTTTACAGTGATGTTTCTTTTACAAATAACGAGAGATTCCGCTTTTTTATTTTTGTAGTCATACCTAGCGGTGTAGTGAAACGTTTCCGGTGTCTGTTTTTGGTGTAAATAGGTTTTTGAATACGGTTATTATTTTTATATACTTTTAAATTAAAGGTGTACTTGTACACACACCATTTGAAGCTTTTGCGATTTTGGTTGTTTATTTTCTGCTTGATCGTCGCAGGGCTATCACCATATCTTTTAGTGAGATTTTTTTCGCGCCGAAGATTACAAAAAATGCTGGTGCTATGGGCTCAGTTGTTAATTCTGTAGCGCTGCCAAAAAATTGAGCGAAAATTTATAGGTTTTACACATGGTGTACAAAATATATATAGATGTGTTTGTTGCCAAAAATTTGTTACATATCGGGGCACAACTCGTTAACGCTGTGAGATATCGAAAAAGTCTACGATCTTCTGAGTCTGAGACGGTCAATGGTGCCCACCTTGAGCTTGTTTGGCAACTTCGTTTTCAGCCGATTGGATAAGGAAAACCCACGTTCTACTTCAGCGTTCGACGCTTTGAAGCAAGCGACAACATCAAGCAGTTTTCGAAACTCGCTGTAGCTGTCGTCCGTCATAATTGTAGTAAACGTGCTCCCAATGTCAAGGTATTTGTTAGCTGAGTAGCAGGGAATAACCGGAACCTGGTCTTCGAAATCTATATATTGTAAAACATATGAAGGAAGAAAGGCAGGTACAGTGGATTTAATATGTGTTAAAATTAACTTTTACAATAAACTTAATGTATTGTGATGTCATTATTGCCTTTCTGAAACTTTAAAGAGACTGAGGAAGCTAAATAATGCATATTTATCGATCAATACTATACTATACAAATACTATACACCCTTGCGCATATTGCGTAAAAATGAATGTGCTTATAACGCATGGAGCGTAGAATGAACACTTTCGCTCTGTT
This sequence comes from Trileptium ribeirensis, assembly GCA_030248225.1. NCBI lineage: Eukaryota > Metazoa > Nematoda > Enoplea > Enoplida > Thoracostomopsidae > Trileptium > Trileptium ribeirensis. The sequence continues at coordinate 12,974 of JASANE010010180.1, forward strand.
TCCAGTCGCCTCCCATTACTACAAATACGTTTGTTACATATTATTCTGTAGGAAGCTTGACATTATTGGTTTACATGGTTCTAAGATAAAATAACAGAAGGCATATATACTATAATTTTCTGATCAGTGGTCAGAGACACTGTTTAGGCTAGCGTTGGGCAACCAGCGTCCGTCAGTTAGATGATAATGATGATAACTTTCTAATCACAATGCTATCAATGAGACCAACTGTTATACTGCTCGCACAGTTTCAATGATTACAGTTCATTGCCAAGGACGCAGTTTCTGGCTGCGTTGCAGATAACGTTACTTTACTTCAATTGCTGAGTTAATATTTTCTTTTGTTTGGTTGTATTGGAATTGATCATTCTGTATCTGTTACATAATGTTTGGATCACAGATGAAGCAAAAATCTGGAAAATTTCTTACAAATTTTTTAAACCGGATTTCCGGTTCCGGTATGGTTTTTGCCCTTTTGCCGGAACGGCAATCGGAACTCGATTTTCGCCAGAACCGGAACCGCAATTCTGGTTACTCCCTGCTGAGCAGGTGACATAAAACGCAGCTACGAAAAATTTCTATACCACCAATGCAGCTTTGATGTCGACCTCAACGCGGTTTTCGTAAAAATGCTCCAGTTTCCGAATTTCGTTCGAGCCACAGCCTGCAGAAAAAAACGTGCGATAGAACCTGCTTTGGGTCGAATATATCGCACGAACTTATACTTTCGTGCTGGTCGTTAAGAAGTTCTTCGATGGCATAAACTGTAGCTTCAGCAATTTTGCGTATGTGTTGTTGAACTTTGGTTTTAGCTGTTTCAATATTGCCGTCGACTTTGCAGAAGATTTAGAGCGCTACAAGTGATACATAAAGCCTGTTACAAATGATTGCACAAAATTATTACTCATACGTGAAACCATGCCCGGTCCGCTTGACGCTCGCTTGCGAGATATTAGTGTTTAATAATATTCTGACATATAGCGTAACTTAAGACATTGCAATTTTTAGGTCTGTAGAGCAAATTTTAGGGGTGTTGGAGCAATGATTAGCATAATTTTGGCTGCGCAGAAATAATCCTTAGCCTCTCCGGAAAGTGCTTATGGGCTGAATTAGGAAAAAGCCAAAAATAACCTTGGATTGTTCATGGGGCTCCTGAAAGAGGCCAAAATGTTTAGGCTCCCCTCCGTCGATAGCCGATATATATATAGAAAAATCTAGTTTTCTGCTATGGAATTTTTCCTCAAAATGAAAAGATTCATTTTGACTTGTAAAATCCGTGGTCAAACCAGATGCATTGTTATAATCAAACACTCCAAAAGATCCAAAGGACATAAGATAACATGCTAGTACCTCGCAAGCAAAGGTTAAACGGAGCGGGCGCTGTGTGTGCAATCTCTGGGTGTGTGACGTTTCAATGTATAAAGGTAAAGTTTGTGTTGGTATGCACTTAGCTCAGGAGAATTGCTGCTGGAATCCGACGCCGTTGAGTACGGAACAATTGGTAGAGCTGGCGATGGAAGAGTAGACGTGTTTTCATTTCTTTGTATTTTAGTCACAAACATCAATATTGTGATATTTAATACAATGCAAATGAATTACGTATTGTAGTACTTAATAATGAATTATTCTGATTACATAAATAACCATTAAGAAAAATATCCTTTAGTTGTACCTAAAATATTCAAGTTAAAGCACATACACGTAGCGTAAGTTGTTATTAGCAATATTGTAAAAACAACCTATATTGACCTATAACTAGTGTAGAAAAATTTTGCTCAACTTCTGAAAATACACAGCTAAAATCGAAAATATCTAGATTAAAATTTGAAAAAATCCCTGTGTGCAGTACCAGTACAGCCCCAGCTATCGTAACCTCATGGGCGCACCTAACGTGCTCATTCCGAACCATCTTCGTCGGCCAGACCCAAGAAGCTACGGAACTTAGCAACCCACAGCAGCGCTAGGTGGTACTTCTTTTGAGGTCCCCAGGGTGGTTGGTTCTATAATTACACCATCAGTTAAATTAAATCTTGCGACCTTACCGACGTCAAGCCTGACCGCAGGTAGTCGACTGGGGATTTCGAACTCATTTGGTACATGTCGCTAATCAACACAGGGACACAATGGAGCTTTTTAATATTTTATTGATAAGCAAACCGGTTAGACATTCGCCTATTGATTAACACGATGTGGTTAAACGTTCAGCTATATTAACGTACATCTATAATGGAAATAGTACAAACAATACAGCATAAGTGCACGGTTTACGCAGGTGAAAACTTAAACCAGGGGTCATATCTTTCCTAATCGAACGTACATAGCATTAAAAGCTAGATCATCAACGACTACATCTAGCATTTACGAAAATTCCTGTGGTGGCTGCGCTTACCTTACTAAAGAAAATTGGGAAAGGAAAAAATGGACACGTATGCGCAACGATACAGCTAACAGGGCGCCAGAAGCTAAGTGTCATGCAGTAGTGCCAATTCTCGGTTCAGGTCAGCCGAAGGCTAATAGTAAGTAAGGATCAACAAACAGAAGTTACAACACACTAATCAATGTATATATATACTAGGTTCAGCGTTCAGGTACTCTACGGTAGCAAAGGAGAAGAGACACCAGTATCGGTTTGCAATTCGAACGCTTGTCCTACTGTACTAGGAGTCAAATATGAAAATTTTGCCAGGGGGCCCTGGTTCCGAACGGGGGGGGCGCCCGATTTTGCCAGGGGGCATTTTATCAAGAGAAAACAGTTAAAAATCGTGTCATAAACATTTTATGGAGAGAAAAAGCGATTTTGAAGCACATTTTGACAAAATTTGCGAATTTTTTGGCTCCAGAACGAAATTTTAGTACAACATTTGTTCAAATTTTTTGTACTTTGGACCGATTGGAAACAATAAAATTTTCCAAAAGAGGCGGTGAACCGGGGGAGCCCAAAATTTTGCCAGGGGGCATGGACCGGGGGCACCTGTTCTGAACCAGGGGGAACCGAAAAATGCCAGGAGGCCCCCAATTTGGAGAGCCCAGGTATACATTGTACAATCTTATACATCAAGAATATACAACAATTAGGGATGTTGCGGATATCCGCATCCGCATCCGCATCCGCAAACATCCGCATATTTTTTGGACATCCGCATCCGCATCCGCATCCGCATTTTTACATGCGGATGTTGCGGATGTCTGACCGATCTGCTCATCGTAGTCTCGAAAAAATCAGGAAGGTCTTAAAGTTTATGAAGTTTATTCAGACCCAAAAAAGACAAAGCATGAAAGCATGATATATACAGCTGACAAAAAATAGTAGCAACAGTTGCGTTATGCGAAAATCAATGCCAAAACAGGTAGGAAGCCATGACGAAATCAATCATTAATACACTGCTATTGACATTTACATAATTGTCAAGCAGCATGAAGAAACGTTCATGGTTGATCTTAACGTCTACAAGGATACAATGTCTACAAGGAGATATCAGAAACAGCTGGTTTATATGGTTTGAAATTTATATCTAATGCGATTCAGTTAGTTAGATTTAATTAGTAACGACATACATGTAACAGTACAGTTCCTTTTGTCGTTCGGGCGAAATGGGCTCATAAGATTTTCCGGCAATTAATGTCCGCAAGGACCTGGGATTAAAGCCCAACGGTTAAGAAAGATATAAATATAAAAAGTTATATAAAAATTAACGACTCTAAATTGAAACAGCTGATTATTCAGTAGTCAAATCCCAGGCCAGGCAGATTGAACTTCGCGAATAACAGTTTCTCCGCTTTGTCCCCATGAAGCCGATTGCGGTGCGGGGTATAGATTAACCCTGCTCCACTGAATACCTGCTCACTCGAAACGCTGCCAGGCGGACAGGACAGGAACGTCTTGCTCAACTTAGCAAGGCGAGGAAATCGACTCTCCATACTTTTCCACTCGGCCAATGGATCCGCATCAATTTTTGCCCGCTTCTCTTTCTCATACTCCTTAGCTTCCTTAAGGCAAGCCTCCTGATCCACGCTAAAGCTGCCACCACCGTTGCCCCCTTCATCTTCACTGCTGCTACTGCTCTCTGCAACGGCAGCCATTAAGCTGGACTGGGGTTTTGCCTCAACACTGGCACCAGAAACCTTGCTGCGTTTAGAAGGAGGTCTTCCAGCCGGCACCAGACCATGACACTTACCCGCCGCCACTGCACCAATTGTCACTTTAACCTCGTTGCTGAAGTGTTTTGTCTTGTACCCGAGGATCCAAGTAGGTGGCCAGTGTAAAGTTGTCATCGCGCTCGGTGGTTGAGAATCGCTGAATTAAAGCTGCGTGGAACTTTTCCCGATAGTCTGTGTGAATGCCCCGGTCCTCGTCAGTCGGGTCGCGTGACAGCAACTTATTCATAGTAGATAACGACTGGGATGACATCAACGATGCTGGATGACACACTGCTCAGCGAGCGCGTAAATTCTTCGAATGGTTTTAGAGCTGAGTAACAAAATTATGAACCAACTCCCACTCGTTGTTGTTGGGCACCGCAATTTTGCCATGCTTTTGCACCGTACAAGGCCAGCTCTTCCTTCAACTCCAACGCGCGCTCGAGCATATAGTAGGTGCTATTCCATCGAGTGGGGACGTCCTGTTTGACCTTGAGCGTTTTCTTTTTCAACTGCTCCTGCAGAGCTTTCAGGTCATTTTGCGCCGAAATAGACATTCCAAAATGACCTGCGAGTTCAGGCTGGCACTTTCCGATCATATCAATAACTGCTCGCTGCTCCTTCAACCCGGACTCCACAACAAGCTGCATCTTATGAACGTTGCAGACCATGCTCTTCTGGTCAGATAACAGGAGTGCTTTTTTCATATTTGCACCCGCATCCCGCATTACAACGTGGGTTCGATCTTCGGTAATACCCCAATATTGGAGCATTTCATTGAACTTGGCTGAAATGTTCTCTCCGGTGTGCTTCTCCGTCAACT
>JASANE010010183.1:0-35855 GCA_030248225.1 Trileptium ribeirensis
TGTTGTACTTGCTCAAGATTATGTGTCTCAGTGCTTTCGAGTTTAATTAATTTAGATGATGTTGGCTTTCTGTAAGTGTCTTTCGATCGATATGGATATCTTAAGTAATTTCGTAATATAGGTGTAAATCGAGTACATAGTTTGTATTTGTAGGCGAAATAAAGTAGCGCAAGCATAAGGCCTATGCAAGCTAAAATGACAACGATATTAATGAAAACTTGGACTGGTCCAGTTAATAACCCATTAATCAAATCTGTTACACTCGTGGCTACGCCGCCTATTACATGACCTACTGCGGCTCCGTACCCTTCAATAATGTGACCTAATCCATCACCTGTGCCTCGTAGTACATTGTATACTATATCTGGATCGCACGATAGTGCGGCCGTGTAGTTAATTAAACGGTCTAGTCTAGCAATAGCAAGGCGGGATCGCGTGTCACTAGTGCCTGCCTGATACAGTAGTTTAGTGTATGCAGGCTTCCAAGTGGTGATAAGTTCTGTAGTTGTAAAAGAAAAAGGTTGCCACTTGTGAGTCCAGATTAGGTCCACTGCTGTTTCTGTTACATGAGTTTTATGGCTATAGTTTTTGCCAATAACCCAGGTTTTACCTACTTTATGTATACTTGATATTACATTTGAACATGGTACTGTTTCAGAAATCTGTACTAGGTCCTGAGTGCCTGGAAGTAAAAACCAAATTTTATCGTTATACTCAACTGGAATATATTCATAGCAAGTGTGATTTAATTTGTGATCCCAGTGTACTTTAGTTAAGTTGACAGTTATGCATTCATAAATAAGTATAGCCTCGCCGGAAATTTTCGCGAAGATGTCATCTCGCTGTAAGAATGTTCTCAGTGCTATAATTGGGTCAATTTTTAGTAGTTGTTGAACGATATGAAGTAGTCGTTGTCGGTTGGCGCAAAGTTCACGCCATACTGCTGAGAAGCGTTTGATTTCCAGCTCGAGAAGTTTGTTCTCTAAGTAGTTAAGTTTAAAGTTTACAGGATCTATATTGCTATTTGATAGTGGGATAGGTTTCAGAATTATATTTTGTTTTTGCGTTAAGTATTGTGGTAATTCGGTACTTAAGAACCTAATTGCAACTCCTTCTTCACTAAGATACGTAGTATTATGTGTCATACAACCCTCACTTTGAAGTATTGTAGTAGTTAGTGTAAAAGCACCTTGTACATCGTCTACTATGATGTGTTTACCAGCTATTTCTGCTAGATGTTTGGACTTATACTGGTAGCTACAGAAAGGCGTATTAAGTAAGGTTTCCCACACATAAGTTGCTTCCTTAGTTATACAATAAGTTTGATTAGCGTTACAACTCGCGACGTCCCCTAAATGGGTGGTTAGTAATTTCCCATCAAATGTGGCCATAGTCCCATACTGTAGAATTAGATTATTTGAGGTTTGACAATAATCATAGCAACACCATCTGTAGTTTACATTGAGGATCTCTCGTGTTGACCACATAGTTTTATCTGTTTGAAATAATGTACTATTTTGATACCTATGATCTTTATTTGCTTGATAACAGTTCTGATAGTTTATAGAACTGAGTGTTTTCTCATTTAGTACTATACCCTTTGAACCGAAAAATCCCATGCTTGTACAGATTTTATGTGTGACCAGCGTACATTTGTACACCGGAAATAACACTGGTTCAGTTCTTGGTACAAAAAGTTCTATTTCGTGTTTTGTAACTTTCTACGAAATTGGAGGTACGCAGTGCACAGATTTGGGTAACGTTATCGCATGACCCCTAGCTGTGTAATCGCAAATTTGGTAGTTCTTAGGTTGAGTGATACTTAGACTCACTATAGGTAAACTGTTGAAAGCGAATACTAGTAAATAAAACCATAAGTATACCATAGTAATCAGAGTGCACAATTTGAGTGCGCGAAAAGTCATAGAGGTGCATAACTCAAGCGTAGGTAGCGGTGTGATTAGGTTTACAAAGTAAGGAAACTTAGTTTCTTTAAGCCTTTCTAGTTGATCTTTAAGTGCGTCATATTCAGTTTTTAATTTTTCAGTAGTTTGAATTGCATTTACATATCTTCGCTGTGCAGAGGAAGAACGCTCACGCTCCCTAGAAGGCGTTCTCGACGGTGTAATCGACCTGCGTGGATAATCTCGCATACTAGGTTCGCGGTAATCTCGCCTAGCCGTATCCCGATAGTCTCGCGTGTTTGTGTTACCGTAGTCTTGTCTACCGTGGTCTCCATAGTTTCTGAATTTACTATAACCCCATAGTTACGATCGGGTTTATTAGGACAGGTGTAACTGTGATGATTTCGGCGACAGAAGTCACACCGCACGTTCCCAGTTGCGGGAGACCTATTCCTAAAATTCATGCGGCTGTAATCTGTAAATCGGGATGGTCGCCTATAATTACCACCACCACGGTTCTGAGTTCGAAAGAAGCCGTCTAGCCGTCGGTGGAGTCGTTCGATTTCTAAGCCATAGTTAGGAGATTCAGTGTTTATTCGGTTAACTTGGGTGTTGACGGCCCCAACTAAATCAGTTTGGGAGTCAAACTTAACTTGCTTAGTTTTGTTGTCATTAAGATGTGATAGCAAAGTAGCTTGATTATCGGCCAGTTTAAGTAAGGCTTGTTTTATGCCATCCAACTCTAGCGTGGAATCAGATCCCTTAGCCCCTTCATAAGTGTCAGGATTAGTTAGCAACCTAGTTTGGGCTTCGTCTTTCTCAGCTAACTTGATGGCTTCTTCAAGTGACTTAGGCTCTTTAGACAGTAGAAGCTTTTTAAGTCGCGGTAGTCTAAGCCCTTCAATGAAGAACTCGCATGCAAAAGAGTCTCTAGTGTTAGTATCTAGCTCAGGCCATGCTCCGCGTGCTAAGACTTTAATAGCTTGCCCGAATTCTGTGACTGTTTCGCTTACTTGCTGCTTCCTGCGCATAAGTTCATTACGCTTAAATTTCTCCCCCTCAGGAGCCTGTAGCACATGACATAGTTCCCTTATAAGTGACCCATAACTTCGTTTAGTCGATTCAGGTAAACCCCTATAGTACTCTAGTGCGGTACCACGCAAGTATGCAGGTAATACTTTAAGTTTGCGAGCCTCGTTCCAGTTATTAGCATTCGCGATTAATTCAAAAAGCTCATACCACTGCTTAAAATCTTCCCCTAATTTACCACAGTAGAACGATAAGTCTGCTTGATATGAGGGTGTTGAAGTGATATTGTCTATGTCTATGACTTGCTCTTGTAGTGTGGCAACAATCTCATTAGTTGCTGTTTGACTTTTGAGTAGTTCAGATATGTCTTTATTTTGTTTCTCAAGAGCCCGTAACATGCTGTCAGTTCGGTCTTTAGGTGTAGTACCTGAAGCGCCTGGGTTAGCCATTAAATGTGTTTTAGTGCGTATATGTATTTAGTATTCCACGTTAATCCTCAGTATTTTATCGCTTGCGGTTACTGACCTTACTGCTCTGTATAGTTGGTCCTGGCCTTGAATGCTGGATGCCGGGGCGCTGTGAAATGGACAAGATCTGTCCGAAGGCAAGTTAACAAGGAGCGTGTTCCGCTCGACAGATATGGGACGAGTACCACCCGAAGGAATATGGAAGGTGCGAGGTCCGCACGACGGCAAAATAACAGAAGGAGCGAGTTCCGCTCGAGGGATTGTTGGTGGGAACGAGTACTGTTCGATGGCTCCCGTAGGCGTCGGGAGAGCTTCCGGCACAAGCGAGAAGGCGTGACCTAGTAGGGTGAGCTAAAGTGTCAGTGAGTGACGCGCTAAGTTAGTGATGCCCTAAGTTAATGATGCCCTAAGTCTATAGTAACTGTAGTAGCTACGAAGTGTGTCTCAATTTGAGCTTAGCAGTTTAAGTGTGGAGCTTACAAAGTGCTGAGTATATGTGGGTGGGTATCCAAAGTCCTATTGTAGGTACTAAGTGCGCAGCTAGTTAGATGATGCACGCAGTTCTCTGTGAAAGATTGCACGCAGTTCTAGTTTTCTGTGAAGTTCCGGCACGCAGTTCTCAAATGGTCCGACCTCTTCCCAGTACCAAAGCTGTCCCTGTCCCCAGTACGACCTCCAAAATGTAGCGTGTGGGCACTCACAATTCAAAGCACAATTTGACTAAGTCGGACACAATTTTATAACAGACATACGTTAACCACAAAGCTGTAGAATATAAAACTAAAACTAGTATATTAAATTAATTACACTCTAGCATTATCATACCGAGCTCCCAAGTAGAACACCACTGATCTGTACCAAAAATCATGCAGTTGTTCCAGGACGTGACGCAAAAATACCAACACCAACAACATAAAAAATTCAACGACGTCAAAACATATATCGTGATGAATCCGTGTAAAACAATCGCCATTCAAAAATTCCATTTTCCCAAAAGCTTTTCACCATATATTATATAATATACTTCACTAATATTTAAATACAATATACTCCAATAATTTATGGAATGAATGAATAAGCTACTAAAGACTACAGTTGTCACAATAGTATGGCTAACGCAGAAGTACTTAGGGTATGCTTGGTTAATATAAATTGCTTCAAGAACCCGCCAATGCGCTTGTAAACTTGGTAAATCAGTCTAAATTGAAGTAAACTAACGTTATCTGCAACGCAGCTAGAAACTGCTTTCTTGGCAAAGAACTGTATTTATTGAAACTGTGCGAGCAGCATCACAGTGTGTCTCATTTATAGCATTCTGATTAGAAAGTTGTCATCATTATCATCTAACTTACGGGCACTGTATGTCCAACGCTAGCCTAAACAGTGTACGTGATCAGAAAATTACCTTCTATCTATTATTTTCTCTTAGAATCATATAAACCAATAATTTCAAGTTTCCTAGAGAAGATCATGTAACAAACATATGTGTAGTAAAGGAAGGCGACTGGAGACAGGGCGAAAGTGTGTATTCTACGCTCCGAGCTTTGTACGCATATTCGATTTGATGCAGTATACGCAATGGTATATAGTGGAAGGCATTTTTTGCTCTGGGTGTCCAAAAATCGATATATTTGATCGATAAATAAACATTATTAGCTTCCTCAGTCTCTTTATAGTTTCAGAAAGGCAATAATACCATCGCAAAACATTAAGCTTAATGTAAAATTTATTTTTAATGCATTTTAAATCCACTATACCTTCATTTCTTCCTTCATCTATTTTACTATACCTATATTAATTTCGAAGACCAAGTTCCAGATCCGGTTTAAATGGACGGTTCCGGTTGCTGCTTCCGGTTCCGGCAAATTTCGGTTCCGGTTATTCCTTGACGAATATATTTATTTACATATATATATATATAGCTTTATCGAATATCGTTATCGGTAATCGGTATTTTTGAATATCGGCCTCGGCCAATCATTAACCAATAGTTCTTCTCGTAGTCAAATTGTGGGACTATAGCGTGGTGGCTTAAGCTAAAGTTAGTAATATTTGCACGAAAATTAAGTAAATTGTGTAGAATAGTATGCCTCATGGCTACTACGGGTATGGGTTCAAGGCAGACTATGAACGGAGCTTCTACTGGATTTATTATCAGTTCAGGTGGATGCTTCTTAGCGCATTTTGGATGTATATATGATAAAGCTTTTCCAGAATAAAACAGAAACAGGCCTTAGGATATCTGGATCTTACAGATGAAACTAGGAATCTGAATATATTGAAGTTTCCATCAGACTACATGTTATATGAGTTTGTGGATGAAAACAGATGAGTAACGTTTTACCTAACAAGAGACGATTAGTTAAGGAATGATGAAATATGGGGCTTAGGGCTCTGTCCAATGTTACATTGATTTCTCACTTATTAAAGGAATGGCGCGGGAATATATATGAATAATTGCAGTCTTGAGTATGCATTTGGGAGAATACCTACGTCACGGTCTTTCAGGCCGAAGTTTATGTAATTAAAATGGCAACGGAGATGTTACCGGAGGAAAATGTTAGAAATAAGAATATATGCTATGATTTTCACAAATAATATGGCATCATTCCTTTCTGTCAGTTCAAATAGGATTAAGTCGTATTTGATCAAGGAATATATAGAGAAAGCTTACAACGCCTTTCATTTAGAAATGACATAACGATAGTGTCGCTGCCAAGCCTATCAGGAGTAGAAGGAAACGAGAGGGCTGATGAACTGGAAAAAATTGCCCATTGTGTCGTTTTATAGAACCGGAGCATCGATGAGTCAGAAGAGCAGTTAGGGCGACGTTTTTGCTCTAGGGTGTCGAAACACCGATATCTTGATCGATAAACACATTATTAGCTTCCTCTGCTGCTTCAAATTCCACAGACGCAGTAATAGTATCGCAGTACATTAAGTTGTAGTGTAAAATTTATTTTTAATACATTTTAAATCCACTGTGCCTTCAGTTCTCCCTTCATCTGTTTTACTATATATAAGTTTGGAAGACAATGTTCCGGGTCCGATTATTCCCTCTTTTCTACGTAAAAACTAATTTTTTGTCCGGCAAGGAAAGATCTACGGATTTCGTTAGCCAATGTATGAAAACTTGCCATGTTTTTAAGCCCAACAAATAAAAATTCTGCAATTTTTAGCGATTCAGTAAAGTACCTGGGGACATGAACTGGAAGGGGTAGCCAACGTTTACCTGGGGAAGGTCGATATACCTGGTGGGGGCCTCTTCCACTGTATCGAGTAGCCAGATTGTGTTTTAGATATTGCGTTAGGCTTTTTGTGTTTAGTATATTGTAAAATATGCTCAAAACACCTTTTATGAGATTATATTTTCTCTCATTGGCCTCCTTCTAAAGACACATCTGTGATGTTTAATATTTTCTACTGAGTGCAGTTCAGTTGCAAAAATATTTGTAGAAGCTCTTTACAGATTTTAGTCCCCAATGGTGTCTTCTACTGCCGCACTTCGGTAACCGGTACTATATATACTGTATAGTTCTATACTCGAACAGTGTTGGGAAACGGAACGTTTGCCTTTAGCCTCCGCTCAGTGACTGTGGCAAAATTCCAAATTAGAATTTTCTGATCCCCTTGGAAGTCTCAGAATAACAGTACTATGCTAGCAATACAAAATAGCGGCAACACGACGGTAATTTTTTACAATAATCCATAGAGCCGTGGATTTCTTCTAGTAGTGATCAAAAAGCAAAAAATTTTGAAATTTATAAATTTCAATTTTAATTATAGTTTGTTGACGCGCCAGTTCTTCACAATGCAGGTCCCAATTGTTTAGCCTACGTGATACATCCCATGCAACTTCAGTCGATTTTATTGTAATTATTAATATCTAAAACCTGTAGGCTCATTATAGCATTCTGCATACAACTAAATTGAGAATGTGGCAAAAAAATTTATATTTGCACTATTTTTGACATTAAAATTTAGCACGTTTAGCCGCTTGTAGCGTCTCACAGGGTTAACGGTATCGACAATATAGATTTAGGACAATTAACCCACGTGTTTCACTGACTAAATAACACTATAAGCCCATTGTTAAACCTAACAAGCAAGACACTGTCTAGAAAATAGCTGCTCCTACAAAAGCCGGGCTCTCAAAATTGGGGCTCTGGCATTTTCAATTGCCTCATGTAGAACTGGGTGTCACTGGATGGTGCTCCCTGACTAAATCTTGGGCTCCACTGGTTGATCGCCTCATGGCGAAAATTTTTGTTTCCCCTCGGTATAAACACCCTCAAATGACATAAAATTTGTATTAAAATTCCGCCCTGAAGCCAAAAGTTTCCCAAATGCTGTCATAATTTGCTTCAAAATCCCTTCTATCCATCAAATTTGTTTTGGCACCGTTTTCGACACAATATTTAGCGTTTTTCTATTGGTAAAATGCATCTTTACAAAATTTGGCGCCCCCTGGATCCGAACTAGGGGGTGGTTGATGCCCGTTGACAAAATTTTCAGTGAATGGAGAGCCTAGAAAAGTATACAAAAAGATCTGACAAAAAGTGTGTAACAACAAAATTGTTGTATTGAGAGGATGCATGTTTCGATCCTATGTCTTTGGCAAGAGTTATAACCCCTTAGATTGTCAACGTTAATGCCGAAGGCGTATAAAATGTGTCCCCAAAAATTGGAGTTATTGAGTCTTGATTGCACCTGGAAAATTAATGAGTGTTAGTATTTTATTAGGGCATTCTTTTTCAAATTTTGCTGGGTCATTACTGTTGTACGACAAGCACTAAGAGAATTTCAGGGAAATTTCTTACACCTCTCATTCGGTGTTAAATGGATGTTTATATAATGTTTCAAATGACCAGAATCAAAATCTTCAATTTATGTCGATTTTGTAACAATTTGGATACTAAATAATTGGAGCAGGGCTGCCGCAAAGCTAGATACGCAGTTACGTTTTACGATTCGTCAAATGTAAATTGCGCATGCCCATAGATTTAGTTAATTAAGAATTATGCGGTCTACAGCTAGACAAATAAGGAAAAAATAAGTGCATTTTAATCACTATTCCAGGAAACTCCGATCACCCCGTTTCAATAAATAGCATTCGCAAATGTTATCCTTGTTCCGGATATCTTGTTTATTGTATAGCTAAGGAACAATCAATTTAGTGTTTAATTCAAGGGAAACAGATTCACTGATTGGATACTTACATACGTTGATGTTATTAATAACAGAAACCTATGCCATGATATCTTGGAAAAAATATTGCGTTTTAATGCAGTTGTATCGCGTCTTTATATATTTCAGTTGTTGCGCAACGAAGTTAAAGTCACATCCAAAGTGTCGGTCAATTTAGGCTCAAAACGTGGCTAAAATCGTATGGACTGACGAGCATTCTTCGCTTTAAATCCCGTAAGCACACCACATTTCGCGAGTCCATTGGTGGTGTGCATCGTTCGCGGCGTTGAGCAACTATATATACACTACTTAATTATTTTTAATAAATTATTGGTGTTCATTGAACATCAGCTGTTAAAGCGGTGCATAGGTCGTTCGGTATGGCGTGGCCAGCCGTAGCAATCGCTGTGTGGAAACGCGGCACGACCATGTTATATAGACGCTTCAGCAGCAGCGTAATTATTATATTTTTTCTGATTACATGCCGTTTTGAAGCTAGCTAGTTGCGATACGTAGCGTTGTATTTGAATGGTTGCGCTAAGTAACGCGCATGATTTAGAATCGTTACGTTGGTCGAAAATTTTTAACTCGCTGAAGCAAGGATGACGTAGTGCTATAGGCTGATTTTTCACGCAAAGTAACATTTTTGATGTATTACTGACCGCCGGGTACTTCGTGGCAGCCAGTGGTGTTCGAAAAGGCCTGTTTTGTCGTTATTGAGATTCGTCAATTGGAAAGACAGCAGTAAAATTTGGCTTCCTCGATTTAGCCAAGCGTTGCGTGTCTTTGAGGTTCACTTTCATTGCGTGAACCTCCGTTGTATATCCTCGCCCGCATCGTTGCCGAATAGTCACGAAATATACGAATACATTTCGAGAATACGAAAGGTAAATAAGAGGCACGAGAATACGGATTTTGTGAGTTGTTTTGGCCCTGGTTTTTTAATACGACTGTTTTTATGTGCTTTAGGCGAGTTTTGCAGCAGTAAACTTTGCCACCACATTGATAAATCTTTTGCTGTTAATTGTGCGTATTACTGCTGGTGTTAGGTGGGAAATATTGATTGAGGTGCAGCGAATGTAGCCGTGATATTTTCTTAAGGTCTGGCAAATGAGACGAGCTTCATGTTTCCACTTGGATGGATTATAGAATTAGCTTTGAAGTTGAAGGTATAATTGGCATTAGTTATTTTAGAGCATTCTTAGAAGGATCTATTTCTAACGTATGTAACTGGGCGACACTGTGTTGCTTTTTGGAGTACTTTTAGTTACGATTGTATAACAATTCATGAAGCAAACGACCACGTCTCCGCGGCTAGCCGTAGTTTGAAGGATCTGGTTCAAATATAGTTGTCAATCCCAAAATTGATAAAATATTTTTTGGCCGATTTTCACATTTAATATTGTTGCCAGAACTATTTGAAAAAAGCCTTATTAGAACTTCGTTCGCTGAAGTGATATAGAAAGCTGAATAGATTTTCTATCGAGAAGACACTATATATTGTGTTGTAGGTATCGAGAAGGTTTTGGAATAGATTTTTGGATCTATTTACACAGTAATAAGCAGGTTTACATGGGTGATTTTGGTATCAATCGGTAGGTCTCGCGGAAAGGAGTCGAACGGGTCCAACGACCGGATTCGGTCAACGGTCCCTGAGATACCAAAAAATTTGTCACTAAGATTGCCCCTTGTTCCATCTTTTTTACATCAAGCACTAACTTGTCAACGTGTCTACATCAAGCGCTAACATGTCTTGTGACTTTGTGAACACTATTTCCGGTACTTTGCTATACCCCTAAAATTGGGCTAATCGTGTTTTACGGGCCCAAAATTCAATTTTTCATATCTGGCTGTCCTAAAGTGCTATTTCAGCGCGTTCACTAGCAAATTTCACCGAATTGGCACTCTAATAACTTTGTGCGCACTATTTGCAGTACCTAGCCGTCTCTCTATACCTCTAAGATTGGGTTAATAGTGTTTCTGGGGTCACCAGAAGATTTTTCGTATCTGTTTCTCGCAAAGTGCTAAGTTAGGTCGTTAAAAAGCAAATTTGATCAAATTGGAAACTCTATATAATGGCATGTGACCGCTGTTTCCATAGCTACTTTCCTATACCCCTAAAATTGGGATAATCATGTTTCTGGGCGCCTAAAAATTCGATTTTTGGTATACCTATGGCTCGCCGACAGTGCGATTGATTTGGACAATCTGTTGATTTTGTGAAAAGCTGCCTGTTATGAAGTCGTCTCCTGCTGTGTATTTCGCTCAAGATAAATGACAAAACAGTTCAGACAACATCCCGTGGAATTGGGAAAGGAAGCGTTGATTGCAACCTTGTTCAATAATTATAAGTTTTTTATAAACTGAAAAATGCTTTTTCTGTTATATCAATATCTTTCCGTTATTTCACTCACTAAAATACCGAAAACAAACAAGTCGCTGAACCCCCTTCCCACTTACTGTTCAATGTTTTCGTTCGGTATATAGATATGGTAAAGCTGTTTTAATTACTAAAATATTAAAAAACAATATGGCCAATTAAGCTTCTGTACTCCTCACCTGAATTTTCATTTAGTCGCTAAAATAACTTTTGATGAACACCTCATTAAGCGAGTGCGAGTGCATAATTATAGTTGTAAAATCAAGCGTGTCCACAAACTATAAACAATGTTTCATTTTCTTATGCCGATAAGACATATATACTTAAAAGGGAGTTTGTCAACCCGTAACGTCGATAAAATAGGTTACACTAGAGTATGAAAATAAGGCAGAGATCAATATTATAGTACATACTGCAGCAGATTGCATAAACTCTTCAACAGAAAGTAGATTTAAGGAATACATAGTTATAACCGGATTTATTGTGTTCACGTTCAATATTTCTTACATCGTATCAGGTTTTTTGGTCAAAATATGTTCTTTTGAACAGAATTTCTTATAAATGAACACCAAATTTTAAAAATAACCATATAAATGAACAGGGACATTTAACCCCAACAAAACCATCGCTCGAAACCGAGTTTTGTTTGCGATACTTATGACTGTGTGATTCACAATGTTCATAAGATTATTATTCATATGTATATATAAAGCTGTACACCAGACACTTACGTTATGTATATATATATATATACATAACTTAAGTACGTAATACACCCACATAATATACGTACGTAATAATTTATGTACGTATAAGGGCATATCTAAGCGGTTATAGCTAGTTGTATAATAGCTATGACCGGTCATGCTTAAAAATGAACACTCAAGGTTATAAATCACCGAATTTTTGAAAAAAAACCTGCATTTCACTGCAGCAGGATTTATTTCTAAGTTGAAGTGATTAGTTCGAAGTGGGACAGTGGTGAAATTTAGGATTCTGGTTCTTTTACTTATCTGTGCTTCATTTTTAATGGATGAACACAGCGTTACTTAAGGTCTCACCTAAAAACCAAAAATACTGCTCAGAAAATCTGCATGAAATAATATTTATAATCTTCATAAACAGTAATAACGATTTTATTAACAACGACTAAACTGAAAGTTCGATGGCAAAGTTGTATGTGTTATAGTTGTATGTAACTGGCCTGTCCACAGTGGGGGGACCCCCCACTTTCCAAATCCCCATGTTCGTTAGATTTTCCCCCATGTCCGTCCTCCCCACTCGGCCGAAACCCCTATGTTCAACTAATTCCGAAAATTTTTTATGTCTAAACATTTATGTTTTTTGTTTGCAAATTGTTTTTTAAACATTAATCACCACTTTCTATAATGCTAAAATATCGTTTTTAGCTTGAAAATACATTCACGGTAGTAAAAATTCATGGAAATATTTAGTATTTTTAAGCAAAATTTATCCCCCCACTTTTAATTTTCCCCAGAGAGCCCCCGAAATCCCTCCACACTTTTCGGAGGGCTGTGGACAGTAAGTTGTATGCGTTATAAACCCAAGTAATTTTACCGTGGAATCTCGTTCTCTTGAAAATTTCTGTGATAAAATTGTACAACAGTACGCGTCAGAAATGGCTGTCACATTTCTTGTGAGTTCGCAAAAGTCGCGATCAAGCGACAGTATTTTTTCGCAGCTACTGTACATATAATGTTAAATCCCCTGACGGGCTCACATAGAAATAGGCTCTTTTAGTACATAAATTTAACGGCATGGATTTAGGATATATATATCGATATGCTTTTCGAACTCGTGTTATTAGTACTCATAACACATGGATGAATGTGGCATATTGCTTTCGTCTCTGTGTCTGTAGTTTAAAACGTAGGGTTCGCGAAGCTCTTCTATTTTTGTCGGCAGTTGAAAAGGAAATTTTATTTACAATTTGTGGGCACGCTTGATTTTACAATTGTGACTGTACTCGTACTCACTTAATGAGTGGTGCTTCGAACACTTGTTTTTTAGCGACGTAATGAAATTTTCGGTGAGGTGTAGAGAGGTTTAATTGGTCATTTGGTGTTTTATATTTTAGTGAGTAAAAACAGCTTTATCAGAACGTAGTGACACGTAGTGGAGATGGTGTGTTGCAGGGGTGAAATCTTTTAAATTCCGTCTGTGTGTGTGTGATCGGCAATAACTCGGAAACGCCTTAACCGATTTTCATGATGTCGCGCTCATTCGATTTACTGTTTACATCCCCGAGCGGTTTTTGATTTGGGGTCTGGTTCCGGGGTCAGGGGTCAAAATGTGGGTATTTTGGCCCCATTTTAGTACCCTTCACGGAAGCAAGGTTATTTTTATCTTAACTTTCGAATTTTTTTCTAAATGTTCTTATTTCATAGTAAAATGATAAATGCCGATGTCTCTTTTTTGTTTTTCGATTAAGGCTCCGGTTCTAGAGTTATGGGGTTTGAGGTATGATGCCCCAATGGTTCCCCGACCCAAAATTCGAAGAAATTTTTTGACGTCCTGGGCGGCTGAAAAGTTTCACTTGGTGGTTTTTGAGCATGGAAAACTCATTGCCGGTGTTGGTTTTGCTCTGTGACCTTTGGTTACATGGGTACGGGGGTATGGCGCCCCCAAGGTTCGGGGTGAGAGGTCAAAATGAGGGTTTTCCCCATTTTAGTATCCTTCGCCGAAGCAAGCTCATTTTTATCTTAAATTTCGAATTCTTTCCCTGGTTGGTTTTATTTCATGGTAAAATGATAAATGCCGATGTCTCTTTTTTGTTTTTCGATTAAGGCTCCGGTTCTAGAGTTATGGGGTTTTTTGAGGTATGGTGCCCCAATGGTTCCCCGACTCATAATTCGAAAATTTTTTTGACGTCCTGTGCGGCTGAAAAGTTTCACTTGGTGGTTTTTGAGCATGGAAAACTCATTGCCGGTGTTGGTTTTGCTCTGTGACCTTTGGTTACATTGGTACGGGGGTATGGCGCCCCCAAGGTTCGGGGTGAGAGGTCAAAACGAGGGTTTTTCCCCATTTTAGTATCCTTCGCCGAAGCAAGCTCATTTTTATCTTAACTTTCGAATTCTTTCCCTGGCTGGTTTTATTTCATGGTAAAATGATAAATGCCGATGCCTCTCTTTTTTGTTTTTCAATTAAGGCTCTGGTTCTAGAGTTACAGTGTTTGAGGCATGGTACCCCAATAGTTCCACGACCCAAAATTGGAAAATCTGTTTTGACGTCCTGGGCGGCTGAAAAGTTTCACTTTGTGGTTTTCGCGCATGGGAATCTCATTGCCGGTGCTGCTTTTGCTCTGTGACCCATGGTTATATGGGTACGGTGTATGGCGCCCCAAGGTTCGAGTTCAGAGGGAAAAATAAAGGTTTTTACATCTTTTTAGTACCCGTAATGGAAGCAAGAGTATTTGTTATCTTAACTTTCGAATTTTTTCTCTGATTGGGTTTATTTCATAGTAAAATGATGAATGGCTATGCCTCTTTTTTGTTTTTCGATTACGACACCGGTTCATGGTGTTTAAGGCATGGCACCCCCGTAGTTCCTCGACCCAAAATTCGAAAATTTGTTATGATGTCCTGGGCGGCTGAAAAGTTTTAATTTGGGGTTTTTTGGCATGACAAACTCATTGCAGGTGTTGATTTTGCTCTGGGATCCATGGTTCTATGGGTACTGGGGCATGGCGCCGCCATGGTTCGTCGATCCAAAATTCCTAATTTTACTGTTACTTTTTGGGAGGCTGATAGCTTGCACTTAGGGGTTTTGGTGCATGGCAAAGTTATTGCCGTTGTTAGGTTTGTTCTAACTTGTGCGGTATTGTGTGATATCCACATATAGCATATCGACGTATGCTATCGAGAGCTGATTGGCTGTGCACGCTAAAGGCGTAGGTGTACCTATGATTCACTACGTTCTGCAATCTCGATAGAGTTACTAGTCATATCTATATTGTGAGTGAAAACATTGAACAGTACGTCGAAGGGGTTCAGCATTATCTGAAGGCAATGTATCACGGGCTTGCGACTCGACTACATGCTGCTCACTTCTTTTTCCGTATCCTGTGTTGACTTCATCCTTAAGTATTTGAGTAGGTAACCCGCTGCGTGGCACATACCTAAAGTTTTCAATTTTTTGTTTATTTTTAATAAAAATGCTTGTTTAGTTACATTATATTATTATTAAGCGCCTTGTTAGTATTACTATTTTTATTGCTTATTGGGGTTGAAATACTTCTGTTGTTAACAACTCAATAGTATATATACTTATTTAAGCGTTTCCTAGGTCGCAACGTTGTGTAATTGCACTTTTACAACGATCAAACACTGAAGAGTTTTCACTGAATTCTTTGTAGTTGCAGCATATACAGTGCTCGCCAGAAATGACCGTGACCTATGGAGCAAGCGAGCAGCGATCATTTCTCGCGGGCACTATATATATGTTGTGTTCGCCATATAAATTTTTTATTCTTTTGAGCAGTGTGATATTTTTTGTATCTCTACTGTCGTGTTGGTTTGATTTGTTGCAGATACGATTGTCGTATGTTGTTGCACGATGTTTCGGAGTTTGATCAGCCGTCTTCGTCGCGTAATATACCGCCGCAAATCGTTCTAACCGATGAAGAAGAGCGCATCGAAAGGCTGTGTCAACACGAGCGGTATTTGGATTTGACGCGCGATATGCTCGAGGATCAAATGTATAGAGGTAACAGTTTTGTTGATTTACCTTTTGTATAAGCATTCAAAATCGAAAAACGAATACTGCAAATGTCTCTGTTGCCGTAACCGTTTGAGTGAGGAGAGGCCGCCGATAAAATTTTGTATTCGGACAAATGCGGGTCGTCCCCTATCCTACAATGAGGAAGTCAGGATACTTGGATCCTTGTTTCCGGTTTGTTCAGTTTGACGTGCAACAAAAATTTTGTCGGTTTCGGGTCATGCAGTAATAACGCCATTACAACGCGTTATGCAGTCTGCAAATGCTTCAAGTCATACAGTATTATATTATAACGATTTTAAACTTACAACCTTTTCCAATTTTTTTTATATGTTGATGACAATAAACTTGTGAGAAATAGGCAATATATGTTTAAAGAATCCATTTGCGGGAGTAGGGGAGGAGCGGGGCTGAAAGCTGCGCCAAAACATGATTTTTTACTCATTTGTTCCGAAAATAACCTCCAAGATGTAAACTTTTGAAATATATAAATATGAACTGTCAATGAAAGTTATAATTTCAAACGTGGTAGACTCTACATCTCGCGGTTTTAGATGCATACCATAATAATGTTGATTGCTTTCATCATATCTGGCTACCCCATTAGCCTATTAAAAGTTGACGATTTTTGTCGCAAAAATATAACATTTTTAGCTGGCGAGGCAACGGAAGAGACAGTGTAAAACAATGAAACAAATCAGGTAAACGGTAATATAACAATAAAAGATAAAACTCAATTTTATTCAGTATACGTTTTATTCTGTCGTATAAGTTGATAGGACCCATTTCCGGTTCCGGATATTGACGGCTGTGCCTATATTGTTAGATTTGATATTTATGGCGTTTAGTAAAGGCACAAAATTCGAGGTCGGACGATTGGAAAAGTGCCAAGTCTGAGTTTAAATTATATCGAAAGTTCCAACTCGTGTTCTCGAATACAACAATAAACAGTTTAAATTCGGAGAGGGCTTCCACGGCTGAATTGGGGCTTTGAAATACGTTGTAAAAATGCAATGTTTCATTGAAAACACTAAAATCATAAGTCGCCTAAGAAAAGCTGCTGTGATTAACCCGATTGAGGTTAAAGAAAAATTTCCAACGACTGTGATTTTAGAAAAAAAATACTTTTTCAGATATATATCAACTGGAGGTGATTTTATAGGGGACAGTTATCAGAGAGATTTGCATCAGGAGAGCTAAAAGTTTTGTGAGGTGGGGGCAGGAACCTGAGCACTCGTTTTTACCAGTGGAACGCAATCCTTCAATAGAGAGAGCCCAGATTAGCATTTTGCAATATGACCAGTTACCGTATAAAATATGGAGAGAATACCAATGTGTTCAATGATATGACATCTACTGCGACAGCTGTAGAGAAAATCTCATACCAAACATAAGATATTTATAACGTGTGCAGCTGCCGTAATTACCCAAACATTTTTCGCTGTTACGATTTGGTTTTTCTTCAACTGTCACTTATGCTGTTTCCACCGTCCGTGCCTTAATTTTTCTCAGCGGTACACCTAGTACCGTTCGTGTATCGTGCTTCTTAGTCGGTAAGTTTTAATTTTATTCAACTGAATCGCTACCTAAAAATTATTAATCTAAAATTACCCTTAACAACACGATCAGCTTGGCCGCTAAGCAGTTACTAAACCGATTTTGTATAATACCAGTTAATTGATTTCGCTTAGCTCTTAATGTACTTTAACATCAACCGGGTATCGGCTATAGCATTTCTAAATGGCTTTTTGTCGCTGATTCCTCTAAAACACAGTAAATTAACTACAAATTGCGGTGTATCAAGCAACTTGGGGTTTTAAACAAGTGATTAGAGAAGGAAAAGCGGATTGGTGATTTCATGTCACATTTGATTTCGCGTGACTTACACATCAACCTTATGGTGGCCTGGTTTTGGGTTCAAGTATTTATATTGACGGCATGGAATATTTCAAAACAATTTTACCCATTTCAGTTCATGTTTTATTTTTAGGTGGCAAAGTTTTTGGTGAAATAAAATGTCTTGTATGTTATCGTGCATTATTCCGAAAATCTGGATTGTGAATTAAAAACGGAATTTAAAGGTTTTTGTGATGATAATTCACGTATTACGCCCCTGAATTCGCAACGCGAGCCATTATCTTTTACATTGTGTTTTTTTTCGTATTTAACATTGCGACGCGATTTTCCGTTTCATGATTTTTCTAACATCGGAAGTAAATGGCAATATTGTCAGTAGGTCTGTCGAGCGAACACTGATTATTATGTGTTTTCCGGAGCTGGTGGCATTGTAATTATTTGGAATAATTGACTGTTGCGACTTTATAGAGGAACGATTTGGTAACAAAACGAACAAGTTCCAATACTATTACGTACCTTTAAACACCAAGTTCAGCTTAAATTTAGCTTCTCTAGCAGTGTATAACGTGTCTCACAAACGACAATCTGTGCTGAGTAAATTTGCAATACAAATCGGTCCTTTATAAAGTTTTATCTGATTGTAAAAAATATTAGAAATCTGTCGCGAGGATTTGGTACACAATATACTATAGCAAAATCATATTTGCTGGTTAAAACTGCATACGTTGACATATCAAAATGTTTGGAAAATCCAAGCCCAGACCGAAGACTGATTCGGCTGCGTTGACAGTAGTAGTCGCTAGCCATTGATCAAATTTTGACTCGAGTGTAAACCTAATGTTTACATGCGGACGGTCGAAGGGTTTGCATAGGCAGGCAATAGTTTCGACCGTGTACATATCTGAGCATGCGAGTGAATGGTTCTACATATTTATTGTAGAAGCTACACTTATAATTAAAGCGTTAAAACTACAGTACTTTCCGGAAGTGACGCTGTTCGCTCGAACTTCGTCAACAGTTATTTCTGACGCGTACTGTCCGTTGTAGAAAACGGTTATGGTGCAAAATTTGCATCATTTTTTTCAGTGAAAACACTAATACTAAAATTTTGGGCTACCACACAATGTGTTTTCTGCGTGGTGGTATTTCGACAGACAGTCGTTGTACACGCCGACCAGTTCAATTTCGATTTCACCCAGGAACTTTTTTGCGCAGCTAAATAACAACGGCTATTTCTCTCTTGGGCCAAAATATGTGAATTAGTCCCTGTTTTGCCTAAAAATCCTCAAACCTATCTCCGGGGCTAAGAATGGTGAAAATTTTTTCATAATCAGAATGTAGTGGACATTGTCTGTTGCAGGGGTGAAATCTTTTAAATTCCGTCTGTGCGTGTGCAACGTCTGGCCATAAGTCGAGAACGCCTTAACCGATTTTCATGATTTTGGGCTCATTCGAACCGGCAAAGTCGATTTACTATGTATATCCCCGAGCGTTTTTTGATTTGTGGTCTGGTTCCGGGGTCAGGGGTCAAAATATGGGTTTTTTGCCCCATTTTAGTACCTTACCCGGAAGCAAGGTTATTTTTATCTTAATTATCGATTTTTTTCTGTGGATGGTTTTATTCTATAGTAAACTGATAAATGCCGATGCCTCTTTTGTTTTTCGATCAAGGCTTCGGTTCTGGATTTTTGCGGTTTGAGGTACGGGGGTATTGCGCCCCAATGGTTCCTCGACCCGAAATTTGAAAATTTGTTCTGACGTCTTGGACGACTGATAAGTTTGACCTGGGGGTTTTCGGGCATGGGAAAATCATTGCCGGTGCCGGTTTTGCTCTGCCACCCATGGGTACCCCGGTTTTTTTGCCCCATTGTTCGCGGTCAGAGGTCAAATTGAGGGTTTTTAGTACCATTCACAGAGTAAGGTTATTTTTATCTTAACATTCGAATTTATTTCTCTGGTTGGTTTTATTTCATAACAAAATGATAAATGCCGATGCCTCCTTTTTTGTTTTTCGATTAAGGCTCCGGTATTGGAGTTATGGGGTTTGAGGTATGGCACCCTCATGGTTCCTCGTCCCAAAATTAGAAAATTTGTTCTGACGTCCTGGTCGGCTAAAAAGTTTCACTTGGGGGTTTTTGGGCATGGAAACTCATTGCCGGTGTTAGTTTTACTCTGCGACCCATGGTTCCAGGAGTACGGGCGTATGGCGCCCCCAAGGTTCGGGGTCAGAGTTCAAAATGATGGTTTTTCAGCCAATTTTAGTATTTTTTCACGGAAGCAAGCTTATTTTTATCTTAACGTTCGAATTTTTTGTTTGGTTGGTTGTATTTTATAGTAAAATTATAAATGCCGATGCCTCTTTGTTTTTCGATTAAGGCTCCCGGTTCTGGAGTTATGGGGTTTGAGGTACCCTCGTGGTTCCTCGACTCAAAATTTGAAAATTTGTTCTGACGTCTTGGGCGGCTGATAAGTTGCACCTGGCGGTTTTGGGGCATGGGAAACTCATTGCCGGTGTTAGTTTTGCTGTAACTTGTGCTGGTATTGTGTGATGTCCACATATAGCATATCGACGAATGCTATCGAGAGTTGATTTGATGTACACGCAAAAAGCGTAGGCGTAGGTGTACCTATGCTGCACTACGTTCTGCAGTCTCGGTAGAGTTACCTACTAGTATTAGATATCTAAGGTTGTAGTCAAGCGTTAAGTTAAAAATATTTGACGTTTCTAACAGTTCTACTAATTTTCCCAGGTTAAACACCACAGCTATAATATGGTAGTTGGAGAAGTCAGATCAGTAAATACGAAGTGATGTGAATATGAACAAAATTAGTATTTTGCCACGAAGCCAATAACTTAGCGGGTAAACAATTGATCTCTTCGAGTTATTCGGCGTTATTGTCGCGCGGTACATGTCAAAAGGTTTCTGGTAAATATTCAAACGTAGCTTTTAGTATACCTAAATTTTGAACGTTCAGCTTATATTGAGCTAGTTTGATGTGTGCGATTTTGTATATAAATAATCCACTAATTGCTGGAGTTCGCCTGTTAATTTATTCAGTTCGTGTATATCGGCTGTCGATCCAAATATCTATTTTTGGATTTTGGTTCAGGAATGCACATATTTATAACGGGGCTATTCTGAATGATAAAGTAAAAATAATGGTATTTATAGTTGGCGTCGCCGGACGTCAATTTTGCCGGGCTTTGGCGCTGCCAGCTAGGTGGTTGGGGTTTCTAGGTTATGCGGAAACCTGTCAGGAAATGCCATAATATAATTTGTATAGAAAATGGCAATTAGGCCGGTTGTATCGTGCTCTTTATTGCACATCATGGTTTCTGGGGAAAGAACTCGCTAAATCCAATTTGGTTATGTTTCAGGGTATAGTGTAGCACTGATAGCGTAAACATTGTCATTCGTCCTTGTTTACATGTAAAAGCTTATTTTAGACTGTCTCAATAAATTGCTATGCTGTGTTTGTTAAGGCAAATTATTTGAGCTTGCTTCCTCAAGAAGGCGCCACCCCGGAGCGCTCAGCCCAATAATTTTGCTTGCTCAAAACATTGAAGAAAAATTATTTTGTGTCACTTTAAAAATTCAATAACGGACATTGTCAAATTTTACCACGGACTAGTGAGAATTCTTAGCTCCGGTCGTTTCACACATTACCCTCAAGATTCAATAATTATGTAAAATATTTTAGAAGAGGAAAAGAAACGGCTTCAAGCGTCTATGGGTACCGGTGGATCCGAGATTCGGTTCAACTACAACGAGAATGGCCAGAGCAATCCAAAACTAGCTGATGAAAGTACGTGTTGTTTAGACATTATCCTCAGCAACAAAGCACCTTTCCGGCAATCTAATGCCACCACTTAATCTTCTATCTGCAATGCGCAGAAATCGGATGATCTATGTTTTGCAACGTTTGGTCACTTCGGGTGGCCAGTCGTTTTTCCGTTTGAACAATATCAGCAGCTAAATGAAATTCCAAGTTTGGTCGCTCTAGATGTTGTTCATTAACCCTTGTTCCAAACGTAAATGTAAAAAATTGATACGCAAATATTGATATTGTACATACGACGCTTTAATTAAACGAATGGAATTTAATTACAATAGCCAATTGGTGTTGCAGTAAAATTGTGAAATTTAACACTGGATTTAAAAACAAGAAAATGGTAACATATGTTGCCATACACACGGTAAAGCTGTTATGACAGATTGGACCCATTTGAACAGCGTAGCAACGGATTGCAAGACGAGCGGCTGTCCGTCGACACTGATCTGTGCGTCACGGTGAGCAGCCGCATGTATAAAAAAGTTGGCGAATAAAATTCACATAATCGTACTCCAGCGATCTTGTGCGTGTTCAGTTCTATTAATTTGGCTTCTCTAAACTGGGAGCCTTGGCATTTTTTACTACCTCCGGGCTAAAAAAGGGTGCCTCCTGGTAAGACCCCTCTGGCAAAAATTTAACATTCTTCGGTGAAACACCCCAGATGACACAGAAAAATTCACAAAAATTTTTTTACAAAAATTGATTTCCAAGTTAAAAATTTTATCAATTTACGCAAAGAATTGTTGAGAACTTGATTTTAACCGTAATAAAATGTTTTTGTGCCGTCTTTGAAGTTTTTGACTATTTTAGCGTTTTTCGCTAAAATACATTAAATTTTGAAAGTTTATAAATGTCGACGCCAGTTCAAACCCTAGTTCCGAACCAGGGCCCACATTTCATGCCGCCGGGCAAAATTTTCATCGAATGGAAACACCAGTTAATATTTTACTTGCGTTTAGCGAGCTGAACGACGGACAATCTATTATTTTCCAACTTGAAACATTGAAATTCGTTGAATTGTTGGAACATTAATTTATGGCTTCAGTTATGCGAAATTTGCATTTTATCTCTATTGGTTGTTTCGTAGTAACTTGAGCGGCGCAATTTTAATATTGCTTAGTTTGCATTTTTCAGGCGAAACAAAGGAAGAATTGGTGCCATTCATGGGTTTGCCGAATATTAAATTTCCGCCAACAATGAAATTGGTGAGTTCGAGTAATTATTTATTTAGCGATTAGAATTTTTTGCTACGTCCATATTTTGGTAGTATGTTTTATTTGCTTGTTTATTTTGAATGAGCCATTTGTGCCTTAATAGCGGTCAACCGCGCTTATATTTTACGCTTAATGGAACATAATATATTTCCGCAGTGAGAAACTGACCCTTCAATAATTTCTAATTAATCGTGACAAATGTGATTTACAGGCTTAAAAAATGTTGGTCTTTTCGTAAATTGGAGGAACAATATATGGTCCTGATGGTTTGGTATGTGTCGGAAACGACCGTAGCGTGGCTAATAATGTATTAGCTGTGTATTATTGTTTTACTGGAACTTTGACGGATTATCCTGATGTCGATTCGAAACCTCTGGCATGTTTAGGGTGGTGAGGAAACCTACAATTTCCAAATCTACCCATGCTCGTGCAACGTTCCCCCATATCTAAACTCCCGTTTTTAACTAAATTCGAAATTCACTAATGTATCTTAATTTATGTCTTCTCTATGCTAAATGTCTTTAAATATTAATTATCACTTTTTGAACTAATGCTAAACCACCGTTTTATAGCCTAAAAATAGTTGTTGTTCATTGTTCAGTGTGCTATGTATTTCCAAATTTCTATTTACTGTTAACTGTCGTACAAATATTTTCAGGCTATAATACGGCACTGTAGCATTATAAATGTAGTAATTAATACGAAATATTTAGCATAAACAACTCTCTGTGCCGTTGTGGGTGCAAATATGGTTCATCGATCCTTTGCCAAAAATAGCGATTTTTCAAATTGCGCCGTGTTATTGCTTGTTTTTACCTTTGAGCGCATTATGAGGTTATCAAGCATGCTGAATACGATGATTTTGCTATGTAGAGTCCAACTTCACTATATTATACCTTTTCTTGGGGTTTCAAGGATTTTTTGGTCGACGAACTCGATTTACAAAATGTGCGTTTTCATTTGTCTGATCATATATTGTGTGCAGGGCATCAAGAATGCTCTGTATATAGGTATTTCTTAAGGCTGAATACAATGATTTGATTATCTAGAGTCCAGCGTGCATATTTCATGCCTTTTCATGGGTTTAGGGTAATTGAAACTGATGTTCAGAACATATTCTGTCTTCAGTTATTTGGTCTCGTATTGCGTACAGGTTACCAAGAATTGTCTATATAATATAATATATAGGTTTTACGGCATATTGAATACGATGGTCTGTTTATATAGAGAACAGCACTGATAATTTATGCGTTGTCAGTTGTTTTCGGTTGGTTTAGGGTCGACGAAGTTTTAGGATTTTCAATGGGTTCAAGAGGTTTTAGAATTGTATATTCATCGAACACAGCTTGTTACAGTAGATTAGGCAAGATAACTTAAAAATGAAACCACGCTCGCTCCGTTTCACTTTGCTTGCGAGTTACTAGTTACATGCTACTATATTTCTAATGTTAACACTTTTATGGCCTGAACATATTTATACTACAGTAAGTTAAAAATAACTGAAATATGGAGATATGTAGCACATAAAATTTTGTTGCCCCACTTCAGATGATAATCATATAAGATAATAATAGGTTAGATGATCAGATGATATTTGGGTTTCTCCCGAGATTAGACATACCCCTTGCCCTAAACGTTCCCATTCTCCATTTTGAGGCTGAGGGCAGGCCAGTCAGTGTCATTAGAGATGAGGTGTTTCCTGTTTCAAATGTGAAAAATGTTTATCAATAATTCAAAAAATTCACACAGAAACGCTGCCAAGACATGCGATTGAAACTAAAGCAATTATGCTTGTTTTTTGCTTTAGCCACAATGGACAAAAGATCACGCATTTATCGAGAAGACAGCAAATTTTGTGGCAACGCAGGGTGCGCAAATGGAAATCGTTATCAAGGCACGCCAAGCACGCAATCGAAAATTCGACTTCCTCAACATGGACAACTACCTAAATCCGTACTATCGTTTTATTCTCAAGCTATTGAAGGAAAAGAAATACGTGCCGGCACCGACACCGGTTCCAGTCGCGAAGACTAAACGTGGTTAGAGGATGTTGAATTACGGGCTGAACTACGGGGAGGCAGAAATACCTGGAAGGACCCCCTCCCTGGAAAAGCCAGATATGGACGCTAATATTGGCGCTTTGCCGTATAAAGGCGTGGTTCGATGGATTTATTGTCGCTGCAATTTTTACTGGTGTGACGTCTTAAACCACATGTTAAATAATGAACAGAAATATCGTAGACTTTACACGCGGTTGCATTTTCGTATTTATAAGCTCAGCCGTGGGTGGCTATGACGGCGAGCATAAGGCTAGGATGCCATAGGCTGATCATGGCTACGGCTAAACCGCGGCATCGTGTATAATGTGTAATACTTTCAATTCATTTTTACACCATCTGCCTAATAGTGATATAGTAGAGGACAATGTTTATACTTATCTCCATATTGAAAAGGAAAATCTCTATTCATTCCTGATTTATCTACAAACAATACTACATGCACGGACGCTGATAAATTTATCAGTATGCCTGCATGTCCGTCTTCAGCAATTGGATTTCTGAAGCACTTCGGGTTCGAACTACGGAGGAGTAGCATAACTTCTGTTCTTATGGAACACTAAACACATACATAATGTGTTTATATTTAAATACTCATATATTTAGTAATTTTTCAAATTGAGACATATACCTTAATTTGTTTATGATGTGGAGAACCTTTTTTATAAATTAGTGAAATAGCTATATTTTAAGCAATCTGATAATAAGTTGCACTATCTGTGAAAGCTTGCCGTCTAGTTGTAGTTGTGGTTTTGTACAATAATTCAAGCCCCTTAGAACTAATTTAGTATTGGTTAAAGTGACTCTGATTTGTTAGGCAGACTCGTACTTGCCTTCTCGCTCTGGTAGTATAAAGTAGTAGTAGCTACAACTACTAGTCATAATGGTGGTGCTTGTTTTTGATATAAAATAATTTCTTAGTAATTATTTACATTAAAATTATATAGGAACACAGACAATAAACGCAATAATACAGTTACGCTTAGAAATATAAGCAAATTTTTCTCGAAGCGTTTGCGAAAAATTAAAAATTGTATTGTTGCAATTGGCATACTGATAGCTATTTCTTCGCCAGCGATTCGCAAAAAATTAGCACTTATTTCTGAGCGTGACTGTACTGCTCAAAAAATTGAATCGGAACTTTGTATTTTTTATTTTTCTTTTAGAATCAGGATCGGATGAAGATACCGACGATGATGACGACGATGAAGGTGGTGGCGGATACCTGCATCCGAGTTTGATGGGTAAACCGTCTACTCATGATAACTCTGAACCTCGAGAGGTACGATTTTGGTATTGATTTGTGTGCTTATCAGAATAATAAAAATTTGACCGCTTTCTACCAGATGCGTCGCTACGTAGAAAATGCTCAAGAATCTTTGTGAAGAATATTCATGAAGAGCCTAAAAAGACGTAATTTGAGAATTTTTGCCGAACATTGTTCACATTATGTCCGATACGATCCGTTTCGATGCAATACTATTTGATTGGCACGGGTATTGTATAGTGTTCGACGGCATGCGATTCACTCCGATGGATTAAACACAATTTTATCGGACTCAATTCGGATGCAAATCAGAGGATGTAGTGCTAAAAAGTACGTATACATGCACATGTATACCGGTAGGTTTAAAGTTTTTATGTATCCGATCGGATCGCATATTGTTTGCTACATTGATATGCGATGCCAGCAGCGCATGGTGGGTCTAGCTTAGCGACATACATCTCATAGATATGTTCGAAATTTTTTCACAGACGGAGAACCGTCGGCATTTCTAACTTTGTCCATCTAACGAAAAATATTCTAATTGCCCGAAACGGTCATCTAGTGTCAAATCACAATATGCTAAAACAGGCAGGCGTTAGGCTACTAGGTCATACATTCCGGATGAAAGACACACGCACGCCCCGATGACATGCAAAGGCTCCAGGGCAGTGGACCCGACAAAGGAGTCATGCCGTCGTATCTTGGAAGCGTCAGATCGCCAAGGACTGCGAACATTAGTTCCGTCATATTTCATTGAGGCAATGGCGCAACGACCGAGTCTCAGCAATGATCTCTGCAGCCATCAACACAGAAAAGTGGCGAACGATTGTTTATATATGAGGGCACCATGCAACCGCAGGGTCATTTAGTCAGGATATATAGTGTTAGGTGTAAATAGAGGCAGAGCCTCCTAAAGGTCAGAACCCCTAAAGCAAAGAAATCTTAGCAGTATTGAACCAAATTATTGTTAAAATCTTAAGAAAAATAAAAATTGGGGAAATACAAAAAGTTGTGGAGAATAAGAAATTTTTAGTAATCATCCTAACCTACCCCTTAAACCTACGAAATGTGGACATCTATATCGGGATTACAATATATCTATCGCTTTATATACGAGTCTGTATCGTCATTGCTTTATTTAGTGATTTAGATGCGCAATAAAATGCCAGCTTAAATAGAATTGCACCCTACCTTCATATAAGTAGAAACTTTCCTGGGAATAAAATAAAAGATGAAGTGGTGTTTTTCTAGATAATTGCGTATAATATTGTGGTTAACTGCCGGACATAAATTATCAGGTTCTCTACACCGCATTGTGGTTCACCAGGAAATATATTACCGTTAATCGCCTTGTTTCTTGAGGCAATAAATCGGAGTTAAAGCTGTAGTTGATCAGTTTAATGTATAGACTAGTTACTATTTTATATTAAACACTTGTTTACTAGCTTTCCCAAACTGTCTCAAAAGTACCTGGGCAACCGAACTGGGACACCTGGTAAGGGGGATTTCGGTTTCTGACCGGTCGAACTAAGGAGACCTCCAGCTAAACTGGGGGACTAAAAATGCTAAACTAAACAGCTGATTCACGGTAAATGTACAATAATAATACAGATTGTGTAGTGAAACCCTATCGAGCGACGGTAATTTTAATGTTTTTAGCCCAGAAGGGCAAAAATTTAGGGATCTTTTAGTTTCATGAGGAAAAACTGACATATTTTTGCGTCGCAGAAAAAAATTGGCGTACTCTTTAGTCGTGCAGAAAAATAACTGGGGTGTGCTGGCTTTCCCACTGAGTGAGGAGGGGACCCATAGATATTTCAGCCTCCCCAGTTGAGGCCATCCCAAGGTATTTTTTGGCTTCCACCAGGTCTCCACGGGTATTTTTCACCACCACTAAAAACAAATTTTTATCTACGCGGCAAAAAGCCAGTTTTCCCCAGTGGGCTAAAAACACTAAAATTGTGTCAGTGGATAGGGTTTCATTATATAATCTGCATCTTTATTTTATATTTGTGAATCGGCTCTCTGGGTATTTCGCATTTTCAGTCCCCCAGTTTGACCTGGGGGCCACAGTTCGGTTCTCCCATGTAGTTTAGAGGAAGTGTGGGAAGGGTTGCGAACTGGGCGAGCCAAAGAATACATGGGGATTCCTAAATACCTAGGGCTTCTCTCAGTGGGAAAGCCATGTTCAGTCCGGTCATGGCACAGTTCCTGACTGCTTCCTACTTCAGCCTGAACAGCCAGAGTCAATTCACCTTTTCTAGAAGTTATAGATGTAATTTGCTGTAATTTTAAGCCATGCGCTGCAATTTATTGTCTAAACACAATGTTTATCATTAAATAATTAGTATAGATATCAAAGGAACTGGATACGAAATACAAGTTAAACGAACAAGACGACGTATATTCTCGTCTGTATAATCGTCTACTAAAGCTTGCACCGAAACCTCCACCACCTCCGAAGGTGGCTACACCGCCTTCGCCGGCACCAGTTCCAACAAAGACCGTAGATGAAGAAGAGCCATCGACACGAGTGGTGTATGGCCCAGCTCCGAAAGACGAAGTAAATGAAGCTGAACTGCAGCAATTAAAAGTTTCGGATGACAGTACTGCGACAACAACGCCATCGACTGACAACGCCATTCAGGACGACATAAGTCTCAGAATTAACAGTCCGAAGGATTCAACCAAAAAACAGGCCATTGAAGAAGACGTGACAGAGAATAAAAGCAGCACTGGCGAAGACGATGAAGAAGGGTAAGCAAATCAAAATAATGGCAAATACATTTTGTATTTATTAGGTACATATCCGCCATGGGGTTTGAAGCGACCATTAATTGGAGCTTCAATCCTGATATTGTTAAACTATTTCTGTACGTTACCAGCTGACAACTAATTTGCGTTCTCCATTTAAAATGCCCCACCAGAGCCCCGAAGCGGATACGGTTGCTAGTTTCCTAATACACGGATAAATGGGTTCTTCAAATTTCCAAAATTATAGCCATGGACCGACCTCATGGATCCCCAGCGGAACTAGGGGCACCATAAAGTAGCGTAACCGTCAGAAAACATTAAAAAATAAATGTATAATTTGACAACCGATTGTAATTATACTTAATGAAAAAGACGAAATTTTAGCGACTTTTAGCCCGGGAAGGTTAATTTGGTGATTTTTGGGCCGAGATATTCTAATATTTCGCATATTTTTTATACCGTCAGACAAAAATTTTGTTATTCTTATCGGGAGAAATTGTGTAGATATACTGTTGAAGGCCAAAATTTACCTGGAAGCATGACCTGGGTGTGCGCGAAATGCCTAAAGCCTGTCCGTGGAGGACCCAGAAAATGAGCTTCATATAAAGCTAAGATCTTTCAATTATTGAGCAGTTAAAGTGATACCAGAAACCATGGTACATCTAGTACTAAGTGAGCGGAGTTTCCACTGAGGGCACTAGGTGAAAATCGCGAAAATTTCTTTTCGCCTGTTTCTGTCATTCATAGCCCATCTTTAGATGAAAGGATTTCGGTAAATTTTTTATTCGATAGCAAAAATGACGAGGATATGCTGTTTTATTGTATGCGAACAGATCCGATACGATCTTTGGAAGATGGCAAAAACGGGTTTTTAATGGTTTCGCAGCCCATATCTCGCTGTACAGGCTTCGCATCAAACAAACTTGCCTATACTATACCGTTTTGTAGGGTTTCAAAAGTTTTACGTTCAACAAACCCGATTTCCAAAATGTTGTGATTTGTTATGTTATTTGCTGCTTGTAGGGCATCAAAAATGGTATATTGAGGTTTTTCGTTACGCTGAATACTATGGTTTGGTTATCTAAAGTCTAACACGAATAGTTCGTTCGATAGGTTTAAGGTTGACGAGATTTTAGGGTTTTCAATGCGTTTATAGTGGCAAATACATCAAACACAAAACTGCTACAAGGTGATTTCACAAAAATTACCACTTAACGATACCACCATCGGTCCGTTTCCTCATCGGTTGCGAGTTACTAGTTTATGCTGAGCAGACAGCTGTTTTCAGTTGGAATGAAACAAAACCGAATGCATATCTCATAATATATGACGCACGGAATACTTCAATCTACCGAGTTGAAACATAACCCTTTTTGATAGGACGATCATTTTTAGTGTTGATATTAAAATTGCTGGGAAGCTGACCTTAGGAAGCCAAACCTACATAGTGGTGCATGACTTGGAGGGAATCGCCGAAATCCTGGGGCAACTAGAAAATTATTCAACGCCCTTCCACATGTTGAGCGGCCTGACCCAAAACGATCGAAATCGCTATCGATCGAAATACTGTTCAATTGTAATCGGTCGAAACATGAACTGATTATTTGTCACTTATTTGTGGCTTCTACGGACAGGCCAGATCCAAAACTATCTAAATCGGTGTCGATCGAAATACTGTTTAATCGAAACATGGACTGAATATTTGTCACTTATTTGTGGCTTCTACGGACAGGCCAGATCCAAAACTATCTAAATCGCTGTCGATCGAAATACTGTTTAATCGAAACATGGACTGAATATTTGTCACTTATTTGTGGCTACTACCGACAGGCAAGATCCAAAACTATCTAAATCGCTGTCGATCGAAATACTGTTTAATCGAAACATGGACTGAATATTTTGTGCCTTCTGCGGAGAGGCCAGATCCGAAACGATCTAAATCGCTATCGATTGAATTACTGGTTAATCGAAACCGATCGAAACATGGACCGATTATTTTGCACTTATTTCTAGCCGTGGTAAACGCACTCTTAAACTTTATTCCAAATTCCCTCAAAATATTCATTGCTGAATTGCAAAGGTATTAAATTCTAAGTTCTCTCAATCTTTTTAAAATTCTCGATAGCAACTGGGAAACTGCACTTACAAATCATCGCGGATAAGTTGTGTGACACTTCTGCCTGCATTATCAAATATATTGTGCATTTGTAAAAATAAAGTCAACAACAAAGCACCACAGCCAGTTCTGGAAAAACACTGAGTTGCAAGCTATAATTTTATCATTACCACTGTGGTTCTTACGGAATATTTTCAAAAAAGTTCCTTGTCCACTGATTTTGGTATGATGGAGATACACACAACGTTTTAAAATATCTGTGATACCAGAAAGTTATGGCCACTAGGCGGATCTTTTGAACTGAACATGTTCCTAAAATCTGGCGAAATGTCGGAGCGACTAACAACTCAAAACTTTATTGGTTGGGATTGAATGGTCGCTGCTCACCAAAATAGCGAATAGGTTAGGCCAGTTTGCGACATTACCGTTTCTCAGTATTCAATAACAGAACGAACTTCAGGTCCAGATTCTTGTTTTGCAAAGTAACAAGCTGGTACCAAAACTGTGTAAATAGGCAGTGAAGGACGCACATATTATGTTGCAGAAGATACATCGTATCCCTATTCGTTGCACGATTTACAAAAAAACAGCTACTCTCGAAATATGTAGCAAAATGACAAAAAGGTTGTTATCTGGCTCGTCCACATGGGAGGCACTTTCCAAACCCCCAAGTCTGCCCCCCAGTCAGCCAGAGCCCCATGTTCAACTAAGTCCAATTTTTTATGTCTGAAAATGTATGTTTTTTGATTGCAAATTGTTTCTGAAGATTAATTACCACCATTTATAATGCTAAAACTTGAAAATTGATACACGGCAGTAAACCTACATGAAAATTTGGAAATATTTAGTATTTTTAAGCAAAATTTATCTCCCAACCCCACTTTGAAATTTTTCTCAAGAATGGACATGGGCCTCCGAAGTTTCCACCCCTACTCTTAGGAATGCTGTGGACAGGCCATGTCATATATATACGTATAAAAGGATCTATCTCTATATTTCTCCTTTCACGAGCAGCGGTTATTGCCATTTTTACGCCAAAATCAGTTCGAATTTAGTTTTTTGTCCGTAACATACTATATAAATGGCAAACTTATGCGGTTCAAATTTGGATAGAGCAGAAGCTCTTATACTCCTGGCTCAGTTATCGATATTTTTTGGCTTGGTCATTTAAAATTATTCTCTATGATATCGATTTTTGCTAGCGAAGTGCAATGTTAGCTATATTTTGGGAATAATGTATTATGTGTTCAGTAAATTGCGCACAAATATAGTCGAAGGCTGGAAATTTTGTCGGGTGAGGTTATTGTAATAATTTGAACATAACGTATTATGTGACATTTTGAAAAATTTTTAATGAACTTATGTCAGACGGGTCACCCCGTCTTTTATAAATATTTCGATCCGTTTCCTGTGGTTTACGTTGCCGGAGTTATAGAGGTTTGCTTCGTGTTTGGCTGATCCTGCATTTAGGAACTTGTGCCGTATCTGCAAAATCTTTATACTCCAGATTATACCAGGAGTTTTCATGCCCAGTAGACCTGAATTTTGAGACATTTTGTCCTTTGAGTTATAAAATCGACGAAATGTTTTTTATGAAACAAGGATATTTGTTAGCTGTGAACTTGAGCTGTTATAGTGATATCAAATGCAAGAATACCGTCAAATCTTTCGAATCATAGTAGAGGTAACAAAAATCATGCGATGAACTGAACTACTGTCGCATCTTCGCGGTAGCGACGCTGCGTGTGGTAAAACATTTTTGATATAATTATCTAGCTTAATTCTTGCTTGATCTAGCTCGATATATGATCTTGTTTAGCCGAATCGACGAGTAGACCGTATTTAGTCGAAAGTTTTTATTATACTGTTATTCACTGCGGAAGGTATTTTTCATCCTATTGCATAAACGTTCAGTCTTTGCAAACAAGTACATTGCCATAAATTGATAATGTATAAATAAATAATCATTATTCTAAATGGGCGTAGGCTATTAATTTATTCTTAAATTATATCGGCTTCTGTATAAAAATCCTTGTGTTTTTAGGTGTTTTTCTTTTGACGGCAAGCAATATCGTTATTTTCTATTGTTAGCGCTATTTCAGAGGCGATGAGGTGCTTAAAGAATGGCAGCCAGCTCATCAGAATAAGATGCTCGATTGGTATCAGCAGTCAACTGGGATCGATTTTAGGTTTGTTCTTTTATGCGGCATGTTTGCTGGCCTCTTCGCGGGTTCTTTGTTGACCGGAGGGCATCATCCCAGAGACACCTAATTTCAAAATCCATAAAGGGATCGAATTGGGACACCGATCGATCCCGGCGGCGGGAGGCGAAAAGCGGGGAACCTCCCCCGTTTGAAGATGCTAGGTTTGCGCTGCGTTGAAAATTTTTGATTCACTGAATTGAAGTCATTGTTGTAGCTGAACGAGCATAGCTCGTGGGGTTTCCTCAAATAGCGGTCAACGTGTGTAAATATTGCTTTTTCTGTGTGTGGAATGCGTAACTCATTTCCGCGTTTTTTTATTCGATGCGTAAATTCAATTTATAATCGTGCACCAGCGCGTAACCGCTGGTATCTCTGTTCCGGCAATGGCAACAATTATATCTGGAATAGGAGTTTTGGTTAAAAAATTCTAATGAAATTTTACACGTTTTTGTTTTATCTATTGTCCATTTTTGTGTGATTTTTTCATCTTAACCTTATAAAAATTGCTGATCATAACCATGTATTAACTAAACAACGTCCTTTGAATGCTTATGATAAATTGTTTAATCAATCGGTGAGCAACAGTTTGAGCATGTTTAATATGATATACATGTCAGAGGGAACTTAACTTTTTAACTTGAACATGGTGGTACTCTATCGCTCGTGTTTCCAAATATCTAACATTGCAT
Source organism: Trileptium ribeirensis (assembly GCA_030248225.1). Taxonomy (NCBI): domain Eukaryota; kingdom Metazoa; phylum Nematoda; class Enoplea; order Enoplida; family Thoracostomopsidae; genus Trileptium; species Trileptium ribeirensis. The sequence continues at coordinate 33,697 of JASANE010010183.1, forward strand.
AAATTGTCTCAGGCACGTGCGTTTTTTCAAGTTCATGTAAATCCGTATATCCTGAAGTAGGGTTCGCCCTTGCAACTCTGGAAATGACATTAGTAATGTCACATATTCATATTTTGGTCGTTTGAGGACGAAATAAACGGTTCTATGATTTTAACGAGTGCACGAAATGGCACGCAGTGGTGCCCTAACAGCAGGTCTATTATTGTCTTTCTGTGAGTTGGAAGGGAAGACCGTTCAGCTTAATTGTAAGCCCCAAATAGTTATAGGGTACACTCGCTCCGTTCGCCCACACCCTGGGAGATGCTTCTATATTTCAGTGTGTTAACCAGCCAAGTTCATTTCTGAAATAAGTATATATTATTTCGTCTTTCCAAACTCTCGAAATGCGGGATTTAGATTGACAGATGTTACCATTCGCCTCAAGAATAGTCAATAGTTTTTCGTTCACATAAATTGATACGTGTTTTTATTTCTCATTTATGAAATAACATTTCAATCATACATAATCAAACTCCGGAAAAGTACCTAGCAGAATTTAGATTGACAGATATTAGAATTAGCCTCAAAGACAGCCCCTAATAGTTTGGTTCCTATAAGTTGCCACACCCCTTTCGAAATAAACTGTTTGATAGGGTTTGTTACCAAGAGACACGAATAAGGTACACCTTAAGAAACTGGACACAGTGTTCTAATAAATTAGTTCGTTCGACTTAATTGTTATCCCCAGAGCGGTTATAATGTCATTCTAAAAGTTTTAACATCAATAAATTTACCGTTTGCATTGAGTTATTAGTTATAAGATTGCATTTTTTCACTGAAAACCACTATTAATCTGGAAACTCCGAAGTCTGACAAAATTTTAAATTTTACACCATTGGAATGACAATCTTATGGTCTTTAGAGGTTGCATACGGTTTTAGTTATAGCTAAAGCAATCGCTTCGTACCGTACTGGCCTACGAAAATGGCTCCTGGGACGTTGTTAGTCGTTCAGTTTCGGATATTTTCGGAACAATAGTTGAAATCTTAGTTTTTTTCTTTGTTTAGTCATTATGAGGTATTTACAATATTTTGTGTGGAACGACATTTGTGATTTAACAAAATGCTCAAATTTGCAATTTTATGGTAAAAATCTACAGCCATGTAACCACTCAATCGGTTTGGTTGAATTTGTATATAATTTCGACCGCGCCACACTGTTGTCCTATGGCATCAAGCAAGTTATATTACTTTGTAGCTACCGACAGCCTGTAGCGTTGCTTTTCAGCTATATCATTAACAACGCAATTCCACCGCCTCCTGACGTACAGCCAATTGTCGACCGCATGGCCGAATACGTAGCCCGAAATGGGCCCGAATTTGAAATAGTCGTAAAGCGGCGTAATGATCGCAAGTTCGACTTCATTCTCCCAGATAATGCGTACTATAGCTATTATCAAATGCGTATTGCTCAGGCCGCGTATCTTGAATACTCACATCAACACTATGAAGAAGGTGCCGGAGACGGGGACGAAGTGAAGGTAAGCAAAGCTAGACATCTCTGTCTTTGGCGGTAGTGGTCAGTGGATCATATTTTTAGTATTATGGTTATAGACTGTCGAGATTTATGAGTGATACTCCTTTGCTGCCAAATGGGACTGACCAATCGTTATGACTTTAATGCATTTATGGATTAGTGCTGATTTAAGAAAAGTCATTGAACAATAGTTAAGCCGCCCTGAAATTTTCGGGATTGGATAATATTTACAGCCTCAGCCAAAAATAAGTACAATCGTTCGAAATCGATAGAAATTTCGATCGATTATTTTTGCTCTTATTTCTAACCGCGACTGTACGTTGTTCAAACTTCATAACCAATAACATTCCACTATTCCAACTGCCGAACGATAGGTAACATGCCTTTACTATCAAGTGTAATATGATGAAGATGCCTGGTTTTTTCGAATTGTTCGTGAAAAACTAACAAATATTTAATTGCTATTTTTAATTCCTGATAATAATTTAATTTCTATAATAATTTAATTTATTATACAATAATTATTTATATTTATTTATAATAATTTAATTTATTATTTAATTTCATTTATAATAATTTAATAATTTTTAATTCCTGATTTAATTCTAATTTTTTATATGTTTAATCCTGATTTTTTCGAGCCA
>JASANE010010184.1:0-11109 GCA_030248225.1 Trileptium ribeirensis
AAGGATGTCTTATGATTTTGGAATTTTGGGATCTTCTTATATTTTAGACAAAATGGGGTGGTAAGGTTGTAATTTGGGACCTATAAGGCTTCAAAATTGCTCATTCGGGTCAACTTGCTGCCAATCCGTAAGTACTTATGGACCCCCAATCTGGCGTTTAAACACCCAAATTTTAAGGTCTTAAATCCTTACAACTAAAACCAAAACTCTTCGATTTTTCGAGCCTCGTACCTTAATTAGGTCTTATACTAACCATCTCACTGGAAACCGAGGCCGGCCGCCCTAACGTATCTTCGCAGGACCCCCATAACTCAGTTGGGACCCAAAATTTTACTATTTTGCACGTATAAAACGGCCTCCATCAGGCCTTCTGTGGGGTTACATTAAATAAAAGTTTTCCTATGAGTAGGTGACCAGCCGGGGCGTGGACTTGAACCTGCCTCTGGTCGCCTACTCCCTTCCTTTCCTGGAATATAAGAAAAAACGCGCCAACGTCCTGATTTATTTAAAGCGGCCGCAGCGCGTGTATATTTTGGCATTGTCAAAACCTCGCGCCGACCAGCGCTAGGTTTAGGTTGTTTACGCTGCTAGCCGATGTACGTGCCAAGCAGTCTGTGTAGCCGTTTCTGACCAGGGGGCTGACTGTTATCGTAAGCGGTACAGTTATAACGTTGTTGTTCTTGGGCTCTGTACATATGTGCAAGCAGCAGTGCAGTTCGTTTTCGGCACTTCGTGGGCTATAGTATATTTGTGTATAATTTACCATCGTTTTGGACTTGTATATAATATGTCCGACTGCCAAGTTTTTAAACTTTTGAAATTCCAAATTTCTGGAGCAAACCGAGGGTATAAAAGGAGACTACCCAGTTCTTCGATTGGGACCAGTCGAACTTTTCACTTTTAAATTGGGCCGTTGTCGCCATTAAATAGTTTTGTATTTTCGCGTTTACTTGGCTTTCTTTTTCGGGTTTTCGCTTTGACCAGGGTGGCTTTTCGGCGTGCCTCCACGGTGGAGAGCCTCAACTGGTTTTAGTTTTCTTTCAATAACGCAAGGGCCTCCTTTGCGGACGTTGGAGCGTCGAAAGGATTCTCTGTGAGTCCGTAAAGACCGAGCCCCGACAAAAAACTATAGAATGCGCGAAATTATTTAAAATTTGCGCCCGCCCGCGCCTCGACTGGTTCCCCCGCTCTTCGGACGATTTCGTTTCGTTCATATGTCCGAGGGATGGTCAAATTTTAGGGTGAACCATATAGAGTGAAGTCTGTAGAGGATGTTTGTGCGAGTTCTTTAGGAATCTTTTACGAGTCCAAAGACAGTCGCGATCATCGTCGCGGTTTTGTGTTCCCTAGAACAATCCCCAGTGATTTTCTTGCAAATTATGGGTCGTGTTGATTTCTCACAAAAACGGGCGACACCAAGTCGTGCAGCTACGGTAGCCGGGAGCCCTGGGAGTTCTAGCGCGCGACATAAAGCCTCTGCTATCCCTGACGTGTCATCATCTTGGCAGGTCATGAGGCCTAGACTGCTTTCTACCCTTTCGCTTAAAGAAAATTGTAGATCGCTTTCCAACAGGCGACGAACCGTGACTGTCTTGGGTAATATTTGTTTGTCTACATAGGGTTCGGGTGAAATTCATATTTAAATGGGGCTTAGTCAAAGGTCATCCCTAAATGGGGTTTAGTCAAAATTTACAGATTGGGATAGGAGTGACAATGGGACGCGGTCGTTTGCATCCTCAGGTGACACCATTTGTCTCCGATCTGTTTAACGCCAAACTCATAGCGCCGGATTCTTCATTCGTATGCTGCATATCCATTCTTATGAATAGTATGCGATGCAAACGATTGCGGGCCAGAGTTCAATTAATTTACGAAGCTCACTAGCTGAGCGTAGAACGAAACAGAGACTGGAGTTGCCCGTGAATAAAACTGAAATAAACGTTAGCGGGACGTGGGTTTTCTGGCCGTGTATCTACGGGAAGAAACCTCGTCGGCACCATTTTTCTGATCCCCACTTAGAGCAAACCTCAAGTTAAACAGTGTAGGATCGTTCGCAGACTGCTTCAGTCTCTGTCGCGAATGCATAAAATTTGTGGGACTTCAGCCCTGCTTTTTCACTGGGAGTTCCAAGTACACCGAGGACAAAATATTACGGTTCAATAGGTAGACAGCTATTTTAATCGGTAAAAGAGTGGAACCGAGGGAGTCCCGAGAAATCGATCACATTTCAACTAAAAGTTCGGGTTCAAATCGATTAAATTTTGACTAAGGGTTTCGTGTTTAAGAAGGGAATACTATTCACATCAGGGTATCTTGCATGGTAACCGAAGTTACTACCTTGATATCATGCTTGTTGTAAATTGAAGTGCACCCCAATTGGGTGATATCATAATGTGTTATAAAATACCGAAACGTCAACAGTAAAACAGTTGATCCGTTGTGTACTTTTCAAAGCAGTTCGGCATTTTTATTTATTTACAAAACCTGGTCCCCGTAGGAATCTTAGAAAACAATTTCAATAGGACCTCTTAAGGATCTTGAACTGAGGTAAATTCTATACTGCAGCGAACAAGTTAGCCAAAACCGCGCCCCCTTTCGACCCAGTTAAGCTGACGAGAGCATTCCCGCATTTCCCTGACTTAACACCCAAGCCAGCGTCCAACGCTGCACCCCGCGCCGCACCCGTGTCTACCTGAGCTATCCGCAACTACCCCTGTCGTGACCCATGCATAAGTAGCCGTGATACCAAGGCACCCGCCCCTCCATGCAGACCCGCTCAAGCAAATTTAGTTTTGGTGTACTCTCGTAGTTAAAATCTAGGCAAGTAAGGTAATTGGGTCTTCTCCTCAGTGCCCTGTCGTTATTACAGACACAAATTTAGTCAGACTTATCCAAACTAGGCCACCACTAGGATCACTATTCCATTATGTTAAGGCTTTAGGATAGGTAGTACGCGGAAAAAGGGAATCTTGTGAAGGCTATACTAGGACCAGACGCAGCTTCGTCTGGACGAGGACGGACGCAGTTTCGTCTGGACGAGGACGGACGCAGTTTGTCTGGACACAGACGGACGCAGTTTCGTCTGGACGAGGACGGACGCAGTTTGTCTGGACACAGACGGACGCAGTTTCGTCTGGACGAGGACGGACGCAGTTTCGTCTGGACGAGGACGGATGCAGTTTCGTCTGGATGAGGACGGATGCAGTTTGTCTGGACACAGACGGACGCAGTTTCGTCTGGACGAGGACGGACGCAGTTTCGTCTGGACGAGGACGGACGCAGTTTCGTCTGGACGAGGACGGACGCAGTTTCGTCTGGACGAGGACGGACGCAGTTTCGTCTGGACGAGGACGGACGCAGTTTCGTCTGGACGAGGACGGACGCAGTTTAGTTTGGACAAGGACGGACGCAGTTTCGTTTGGACAAGGACGGACGCAGTTTCGTTTGGACAAGGACGGACGCAGTTTCGTTTGGACAAGGACGGACGCAGTTTCGTTTGGACAAGGACGGACGCAGTTTCGTTTGGACAAGGACGGACGCAGTTTCGTCTGGACGAGGACAGGCGCAGTTTCGTCTGGACGAGGACGGACGCAGTTTCGTCTGGACGAGGACGGATGCAGTTTCGTCTGGACGAGGACGGATGCAGTTTGTCTGGACACAGACGGACGCAGTTTCGTCTGGACGAGGACGGACGCAGTTTCGTCTGGACGAGGACGGACGCAGTTTCGTCTGGACGAGGACGGACGCAGTTTCGTCTGGACGAGGACGGACGCAGTTTCGTCTGGACGAGGACGGACGCAGTTTCGTCTGGACGAGGACGGACGCAGTTTCGTTTGGACAAGGACGGACGCAGTTTCGTTTGGACAAGGACGGACGCAGTTTCGTTTGGACAAGGACGGACGCAGCTTCGTCTGGACGAGGACAGGCGCAGCTTCGTCTGGACGAGGACAGGCACAGCTTCGTCTGGACGAGGACAGGCACAGCTTCGTCTGGACAAGGACAGCCGCAGCTTCCTACAGACGAGGACGGACGCAGCTTCATCTGGACGAGGATTGACGCAGCTTAGTCTAGACGAGGACGGACGACAACGCATCCGCCTTTTGCGCACTCACTTTTGACCATGATTGTAAGCATATATTACATAATGGTAAGAGCGATACAATAACCAAAATTGTATGCCCGGTAGATATATCCAAATCAGAGAACACTGGCTCCTCGTTCCTAAAGCAATATACAAAATTTAGTGTCTGCGGTACAACAGTAAGCAACGGCATCGTTATCACTCATATTCCGTTTTATGGCCGAGTAGCATACATAAGTATCAGTGAGTAATAGGAACCGAAATCAGCCGAGAGCGGAACTTTAGTTTTTTGCATGGAACATGGTCTTACCAATAAACAAATGACGGCATTAATGAGCCACTTGTTTGCTGTGGTGAATGAGGGCATGTTTAAACACGTTCGTTTCATTGACTCAAAAGTGTGTTGGGTATGTTATTACCACTGTCGGGTGAGGTATAAACGCTAGAAATGCCAAATTTTGGTAACAAAATTGTAAAATCTTGTTGCATTTTCAATTAGTTGTGTGCTTAGGGCTAGATGGGTATAGCAATTTTTGAAGTACAACTAGCTATTCAGTTGTAGTTGCGTGCCGTTGAAAACGCCAGCTGAACGTAAGTCAAACAACACCAACACTGCAACAAGCGTTTTAGTTGCAGTAAACGTCTGAGACACTTATTGTTGGCAAGTTCTAAGTTGTTTTTCAAAGTCGCATCTTTGAATCTGATTAAAAACGTCAGGAGGCATCGAAAACTTGTTAAATTTATCGGAAAATATAGAAATTGAATAAAAATGTCACAGTCAGAGAAAGCGGATGGTATAGAGAGAGCAGCTTCATCCAAACAGCTAAATATTTGGAAAAAACAATATAACATAACAAGGTTAAACGCTGTCCGCGAGACTAGCCGAAGTCATCGAAGAGAACCCAGTAAGTAAACTGAAATTATCATTGTCCAATGGTAAATTAGCAGAGTACAGAAATAAGCTCCAAGTACTTATAAACTCTATTGCGCAATGTGTTGGCGATGATGAGTTAAATGATATACTACAGGAAGCAGCTGAACGCGATGAGAATTTGGCAGATAGCATTTTATCTGCAGAATATCATCTCGATCAACTGTTGCAAAACCATCTATCGATGGAACCGGATGACAGTTGCAGAGAACCAACGAAAGCCGACGGTGAGGAAGTGTCAAAACTGCCTAAGCTACAAATCACGCCGTTTTCCGGAGATTCACTTAAATGGCGTGAATTTTTTTGACAGCTTTAAAGTAGCCGTCCATAACAAAGCTAAGTTATCAGATGTTGAAAAGTTTCAGTATTTAAAATCGTACCTAACCGGTGAAGCTCTACGAATCGTCGAAGGTTATCCTCTGACATCTTATACGTACAATACCGTATTAGAAGCGTTGAAAGAACGATATGATGATCCAGAATAGTGCAGTTTTGTTCATTTGGAAGCTCTTATCTGCTTGAAAGAATTCTCCACCGATGTAGCGGAAATGCAACGGGTTTCAGACGAGTGCGTAGCGCATATACGCGGCCTGGTTTCGCTCGGGTTAGAAGAAGACACTTTTGGTTCGTTTTTGCTCCTTTAAACCTTGTCAAAGGTTCCTAGATACATTCGCGTTGAATTACATCGACGCAATGGTAGTAGCACATGGAAACTGTGGAATATTCGTAAATATCGTAAGGACGAAATTACTGCTCGACAGTTGGGTGCACATGCCATGGGATCGTTGCCAGGGAATGATGGCCTGGAAAAATCTGGAATGTCAAAGAATAAAAAGGTTGGAAAAACAAACAATATAGATCAACGTCATCGCTTGTGTCAACCGATAAACAATCAGATCGTTCACAGCCGCGATACCCATGCTGTTTTTATCAGGTAATGGGTCATTTCCCTTCCGATAGCCACTCATATACGACCAACTCGGCCCGAAAAGCCATATTAACGGATACATGCTTTCTTTGTCTACGAAAAGGACATCGTAAAAGTTCTTGTCGCATAAAAAGGCTAAGTGTCGATTCTGTGGAGATGAACAGTCTCATCATCCAGAATCAGAGCATTATGTCCGACAAAATTTCCTGATCTGTCGAAATCTGAAAATCAAGTTGGTCTTAATATTTGCGCCAAAGAATTCGATTCCCTGATTTCAGAGTCGAAATAAAAACAATATCAAAAAACAATAGGGTGGTGCTGCCGACAGCATTTGCTACACTCAAAGGCCCCCGCGGCGAAGGGAGTGTCCGACTCATTTTTGACTCAGCATCAACTCGTAGTTTTGCAACGAATGCTGTGTCGAACGGCGCTAAACATCTAGGAGATAAACTACTAGGTTTAGCAGGAATTTAGGCTACTAGATGCAGTGTTTCAAACTATGGTGCATTCGAAATATCATGTTGCCGAAATATCAATAGCTGTTAATACTCTAAAACCAATTTCATGTCCAATGAACAAGCAAGCGATTATGGCTACCGAATTTCCAGTACTTACCAAACTGTCTCTAGCGGATTCAATTACAGAACAGTCCAGTTAGATATCATTATAGGTTTGGACGCCTATTACTAACTGGTAGGGACCGAAGTAATCCGACTGAATAAGTACTTAGCGCTAACAGAAAACCAATTTCATGTCCAATGAACAAGCAAGCGATTATGGCTACCGAATTTCCAAACTGCCCCTGGGGGATCAAATACACAACAGGCCAGGTAGAAAACTAAGGGTTGGACCCCCTTACCAAACGGGAGGGGCCCAAGAAACCCACCTAAAAAAATTTTTTCGCTAACAGAAAACCAATTTCATGTCCAATGAACAAGCAAGCGATTATGGCTACAATTTCCAGTACTTACCAAACTGTCTTAGCGGATTCATTACAGAACACCCGCAAACCCCCAAACACAAAAACCCAAAAGCGCTACAGAACAATTTCATGTCCATGAACAAGCAGCGATTCACCACCAAACCAATTCCCACAATCTACAAACTCCAACCCCTCCAAACCCAAAACATTAATAAGTACTTAGCGCTAACAGAAAACCAATTTCATGTCCAATGAACAAGCAAGCGATTATGGCTACCGAATTTCCAAACTGTCTCTAGCGGATTCAATTACACAACAGTCCAGTTAGATATCATTATAGGTTTGGACGCCTATTACCAACTGGTAGGGACCGAAGTAATCCGACTGAATAAGTACTTAGCGCTAACAGAAAACCAATTTCATGTCCAATGAACAAGCAAGCGATTATGGCTACCGAATTTCCAGTACTTACCAAACTGTCTCTAGCGGATTCAATTACAGAACAGTCCAGTTAGATAGGTTTGGACGCCTATTACCAACTGGTAGGGACCGAAGTAATCCGACTGAATAAGTACTTAGCGAAAGAAACAATTCAGCCAAAAAAGAAGAGGCTAACAGAAAATCATTCACCACCAACAACAAACATAACGAAATAACCCCACAAACAACAACAAACAAAAAACAAAACAAAAACAGTACTTACCAAACTGTCTCTAGCGGATTCAATTACAGAACAGTCCAGTTAGATAGGTTTGGACCCACCACAACAAAACACAAAGCACCCTGCTCAGTTGCTAACAGACACAAAGCTTGGATACGTGCTCAGTGGTGCTCAGTTGAACCGTTACATAGACAACGTAGTGATTGGTGCAGACTCGATTGAAGATGCTAAATCGTATTACAGATGTATAACCATTGTATTACCAACAATGTCTAACACAACTTCAACTCTTCACCGATTCGCAAGACGTGTTACGTTGCAGAGGTAGAATTGATGATGCGGAAGCTTCGTATGATATCCGCTACACTATATTCCTGCCGCGACGTTCTCGCTGCATTGAGAAACAAGTTCTGGATTCCACGTGGTCGTTCCGAGGTTAAAAAATGTTTGTCACATGCCAGGTGTGCAGATATCAGAAAGGTGTACCATTCCAGATGCCAAATCCTCCTCCGTTGCCAGCTTTTAGATTGTAGGAAAAGGCGTTTGTATGAGTTGGAATTGACTTTCTTGGTCAGATATTTGTGTTATTTAAAAACCAACAGTGAAAATCATGTTCAACCGAAGGCTTTGTCTATTTACCTCTTGTAATACTCGAGCAGTTCACTTGGAAGTTGTTTCTGACTTCTTGCTTTGTCTGCGCCGATTTTCCGCAATTTTTGGAGCACCAAGGTTGATTATCTGCGATAATGCAGAACAATTCGTGGCAAGCAAAAAACATGGGCAAGGTCTGTCAGCAAACAGTAAGTGATCCAGCTGTTGAATCTTTTTGCAGCAGCAATGGAATTATTTGGAAGATCAATATCGAAAACGGTTCGTGGTTTGGTGGATTTTAGGAACGTATGGTAGGATCCGTCAAGCGTGCTTTAGGCTGCGTGCTTCATAAACAATACGTTACATTTCTGGAATTACAGACCGTTTGCCTAGAAGTCAGCTACATTGTTAGCTCGCGACCGATTACTTACGTGGAAGATGAAATTGGATATCAAGCACTAACTCCAAACGATCTCATCGTCAGAAGTCAATCAGTTTTACTCAGCTCCGACCCGTTGAATACTACGGACGCTACACATCCACTAGATTCCACTGGCACTCTATGCGAGCAGTGGACAAAGCTGCATAGAAATCTGAACCAGTTTTGGGATGTCTGGAGACGGCAATACATGATTTCTCTTCGCGAGTGCGCATGGAAACCGGCCAACCGAGCGTGTGCTGCTGAAGTCCCTACAATTGGCGCTGTCGTTCTCATTAAAAATGAAAAAGTTCCACGATCAAATTGGATGATGGGTAAAATCATTGAACTGATACACAGCAGTGATGGAATAGTACGTGCAGCAAAGGTGCGGTTAAGCTCCGGAAAGGACATTAGACTCTCCATAAAACTGCTGTATCCACACGAGGTACCAAAAGAAGCCTCAGTAGCACGACAAGAACAACAGTCGCAAGCCGTCGTTAGTCCCATACAACGGCGACAACCAGCACGTAAGGCAGCAGTTATGGCCAGGCAAATGGTTCAACTGCAGGATTTGACTCTAAAATTTTCATGATACAGAGTTTCTTAATGAATTAATAAACTGCTTCGGAAACACTGCAAAAAACCTCTAAGGTTAAGGGTAACCATAAACTAATTAAATCTAATTTTTTGCTTCAGAATCGAATTTAAGAGACTTCCGATTATCTTTGTGTCAAGTGGTGTGCAGCAAATAAATTAACAGTCTTCACTGAACCACAGGAAGCTAAAAATTCAATCAATACAAGACAATCAGTTTTACAATATTTCTCATTTCGTTGCTGATGCTATTACATCCTACAAAATTACCTCACAATATAGTAGCGCGAAATGTATTTCAAACTGCAATTTCGAATGTCTTGCACGCATCTAAGAAACAGACGCCAGATACAATACTCGCCAAAAATAAGTGCCGCCTCTTGAACCAACACACATCGAACAGAATGTACACAGTGCCTTTCCATACTACTGGTTTTGTTTATGTAGCTATGAAAACAAATAGTAAACTGAAACTGAAAGCCAGTACCAGTAAAGTATTCGCAGGTAATAAATTTTCTATAAGTTTGAACCTAACATGTTCGAAAAATTTCGGCGTGAGTTGAATTTACGACGTTTCTGGACAAAGCAACGCTTGTAGCTATCCAGAAATTTACGAACTGAGCTCCACAGACTGGTGGAATGCATACCAATTTCTATTTTCCATACCCACGTGTTCGTTCCCGATAAATTTCATCCCGTGACAAATTTTAGTATCTCCCGAAAAAACAGCGCAGGTGGCAGAAAAAACTCCCATATTTTCTTCCAAAAATTTATAACGGAAACATTTACTGAATTACACAAAAACTTACTTAAAAATTGTTTCGAAACTCAATTGGAGACGTACTGCAATTTATATTTATTGTAACGTTATTGAAACGATTAATCTATTTTAGCGCTTTGCACTGCGAAACATTTATATATTTTGATATTTAAGACGCCCCACATATCAAATATATCTTGTAAAAATCCGGCGCCCACGGGTTTTCAACCAAGGCCCTCCACATTCCGCCAGTATCATCGAATTGAGAAGGCAGATTATCGACACCACGCTTTCAATGCAAGCGGATTAAATTGGCATAACGGAAATTACCTTATTCCAACATTAATATATTATCCACAAGACACCTGCAATCTCGTAACCTTTATGTAGCTACAATAAAGCTACAAAACCATTCCTCGGCAAATACCACCGCCCTAGAAAGCTAACAACAGACATAGCCTGAGAGCATATCCTGGTGTGTGTACAGCGAGAGGACCATGTTCCTGAGATTTTCCCCATGTCCGTTCGTCCACTTGTCCGAAATTCCCATTTTCAATTAAATCGAACAATTTTTTATGTCGCTAAATTTATGTTTTTTGTGTGCAAAATGTTTTTAAAACATTGTTTACCCCTGTTTCTAATGCTAAAACGGCGTTTTAAAACCTGAAATTTGAACAAGAAATTTTAAGTTTTTGACATAAGTTTGAAAATGACAACGGGAGAGGGTTCAAAATTTCAAGAAAATTAGGGTCAAACCTGCAGATGTTTGACCTCCAAGTATTCGGAGGGTTCAAACTTGATGTCGGCAATTTCGATTGAAGCCGACTCTCTCTGGGTTTACGATACCTGTCAAAAATAAAATTTGGGGAATTTTGTAATTGGGCTCCCGGGGTTGAACTCGAAAAAGTGGGCGTCAAGAAATCTTCAGCGATTGGATGGCGACAAAATCGCTATCCTACAATACAGGCGAAAAATTTGAGGTTAAGACCAACGCGTCGACTCATCGACTCACTTCGACTTCGGCAGCGCGGAGTTCGGTCGACTTTACTGGCCGGCTCCGACGCAGTATTTTACGTTTGTGATTACGTCATTAGTTTTAGATTTGCTCTGTTTCTCTTCGTTTGTGTTTCTAGTCGGGATCGATGGTGAAAACTTCCGCGTAGGCTTTAGCTTCGCGAAAAGGGTCCAGCTATTGCTGCCCCAGGATCAGTGTCCGTAAG
>JASANE010010185.1:0-19317 GCA_030248225.1 Trileptium ribeirensis
TCACTCTCAAAAGAGGTATCTTCGAGCCCAGTGTCGCTTCTCTTTTGGGATAGCCTCCTGGTGATGATAAATTATTGTTCGTTTTTATTTAGTTTTTGGGGTATAAAGGATTTTTGCAATTTTTTTCCAAAAGCTTCTCTTAATGTCGTCTACCCCTTCCCCGCATGTGTCAGTTTTTTCCGCTCTTTCCAATGGAAATTTCGTTAGATATGATTGATAAATCGGAGCGTAATATTTAGTGGAAGAACAGTTTAGCTTTAGCCTTAGGCTTAGTCTCAGGCTTGGGCTTAGTCTCCGGATTAGGCTTAGTCTTACAATTAGGCTTAGGACTAGTCTCAAGGTTAGTCCCAAGATTAGGCTTAGTGTCAGCCTAAGCCTTAGATTTAGCACTTTTAGATATTACATTTGAAACATTTTTCAAAGCGGTAGATCAAAAATAATAAACATAACATTATTGCACCACATAATGTTATCAAGCAATTTCACCAGATAAATTGGAGAGTTAAATACAAAATTTGTTGATGTTTGCCGAATAACGGCAAATTGTGATAGTACTATTGAATTCTTCGCTAAACTGTGGTTAATTAGTAATAGTTATATGTGTGACTGTGGGAACCCTTGCTACGTGGCTAACAAGGGTGATATGGTGGGTCAGGACAATTTAGAATGACGGTGTTCGACAGTAAAAACTGTCGAATAAAATATTCATTTCGTATTAATTCTTTCTTGTTTAATCATAAACTGCATCTCGATAAAATTCTTTTGATTATGGTCGGTTTCCCCAAAAATTTAAGGAGCGGTTTCATTGTGGATGAAGTTGGCGTTTCGGAGCACACAGTATGTGTCAGGTACAATTATTGCCGGGACATTTCTATGGTTTATCAACGTGACAATTGGCAAGATCTTATGCGGGGAGGCTCTGGGATTGACGTTGAAATTGACGAGTCAATGATTTTTCAACAAAGATATAATCGTGGGTTACCTCGTCGTAACCATATCTTGGTGGTGAGAATGCTTGAACGTGGTACACAAAGGTGTCTTCTTTTCCAGGTTCCGACGAGAACTATCGGAGTCGTCATGTCCTTTTTTGTCAACATGGCCGACCAGGAATGTCCGCCCAGTTGGTTTAGTTTATTAAATAACTCATCACTGTGTGGTTTAATTGAGTGAAAAATTGTATTTAGAGTTGCCTCGTCGAGCTGCGTTGAATGGTGCTTTATAAGTCAAAATACGGAAGGAATAAAATTTTTTTTCGATTTTTAACGTACCTTGGTACCTTGGTTCTGAGTCAAAAAATTCTGAAAATGGCCATAATGAGTACCATTGAACTCAACTCGTCGAGCAGGGTCCAAATATACCAAAAAATTTTGCAGTAAAATGAATTCTTGATTCCCCTTGCTTAAGTAGTGCCCTTACTCGGTGGCTTAGTCGTATGACGTTAGCTTCTCGCTCAATTTGTCGCTTGTTCAATTACCAGGCGTGAATATCCTCCTGAGGCGTCTTACCTCATCCCCTCCGCATTGATCGTTGCGAAGCACTGATCTCTTGATAGGCTGCCCGACCACCAAACCTGGTTCCGATGCAAGCGCCATACACATAGGCGGCACGGCGCCACAGCAACCACTCACATCCCTGCCAACCGGCTATTCCCCCTGAGACGCCGAAGCCCGACCACTACCATGTGGGTCTGACTACTCCCAATGGCACCTCGGGCTTCGGACATATAGGCTATTTATTTTGCAGTCTGTATCATTGTATGCCACAAAAACTAGATTTTTAGCACGAGGTCATAGGCGGCCTCACTCTAAATACGCCTATATAACTGAAAACGAATAAAACGCAACGTTCCCTGCATTGGATTAGCCATGTTGCTGCGCGCTTGCTGTTGGTTACCTACCGGGGCGTACTCAAACAGAGGTGGATTCAGGAATTTCTAATTGATTGCCTCAGTATATCGTAAATCGGACTGCAGCCGACGCACGAGTGCACCGCCCGTCAGCAAGCCCCAACCTGTTTGTTAAGCGAATTCTGGAGACGTCGTATTTTAGGTGTTTTCAGTCATACATGTATATATAAATCGAGGCCACCAGTGACATCGTATAAAAAATCTCGTTTTCGTGGCACAAAATGAAACAGATACCAAAATAAAAGAAATAGTCATTTGGGAGTAGTCGGAATGGTGCTCGGCCTTTGGTCACCCAGAGGGACCAGCCTGTCGACGAGTAATTGGTGGGTGCCGTGCGCCGTGCCATATACGTGTTTGACGCCTATGTCGCCGCCTATCAGTTGGGCAACCTATCAGTGGATCGGCGCTTCACGCCAGGCGAGGCAGGGGTGAGGCTAAATGCGAAACCTCAGCAGGGATATTCATGCCTCTTCGTTACAGCATCTGTGATAAATAAGTATTTTTTATATTTAGGGCGTTACAAGGTCCTCGAAAGCGGAGGATCGGCAAAAAAGTGGAAGCGTGGTTGACCTTTCACATTCATTTTGTAACAACCCTGTCAGTTATTTTTCACGTTTGTTAGCAAAAAGTGGGCGGAACGCCACCCACTCTCCTCTGCGACGCCCTGGTTTATAAAAAAACGGTTACAGTAAAATAACATTGTTTTATTTTAAATTTTTCATACATGGGACTGAACCTGCGACATATTGGGTGAGAAGCTAACATCATACCACCAAGGCACAGAATAAATATACATCTCTTTTGTGTTTTTATAATGCGTCGTTCACAGATAAATGTGCGCGTTTACTCGATATAGTCAGCATATACCCACGTGCGTATGAAAACGATACATTCGATAGTATGTAACAACCTTCGTGAGTTGTTACGCAAATCGGGTTCTGCGTAACAACGTTCGTACGTTGTTACGTATAAGCTCTTGTATGTAGCGACATTACTAATGTTGTTACATACAAGCACTTAATGCATAACAGTATTCCTACGTTGTTACGCATAAGCGCTTTTTTGTAACAGCATTGCTAATGCTGTTGTTCTATTTGTTACGCTCGAATGTTGTTACAAGCATTTGCAGATTTGTAACAACACTCGAATGTTGTTACGAACAGTCTTAAACATACCTGCTCAAATTCCAGGGTATGGTAGACAGTGCTTCGGGGGGTGGAAAGTCGGTGTTCGGCCTCCAAGGGAGTCAGTTAGTTGGCGGGGGTGGGACATAGCAGGAGGCTGGAATGTCAATATTTGTACAAGTTCGTAGTTTCCCCAATTTCTCGCTCAATTTTCGCCATTTTTGTTAATTTTTGGCGATTTTGCTGAAGCGTTTTCTTAAGTTCTCCAATTTTAGCGAAATTACTGTGCCGAGGGAAGGCGCGTAGGATTGGTTGGCGCGTTGGGCACCCTGTGGGACGGCAAACTTGTCGGGGAGGACGTACGATAATCTGGGGAGGCGAGTAACAGTGATACTGAATTTTATATTATATACCCCTTTCTGGAAGAGTTTATATGAGGTAACAAAAAGTTTTCAGAAACAGTATTTGCTGCGGTATCTTGCACGTTTTGAACAATAATTGTCAGAAGTTTCTTTATTCATTGAATTAATTTTTCTGTCAAAAATACTTTATTACTCCCAAACTCATCCACGTGGTATTGAATTATGTATAATACGTTGCTGGGTCGGTGGTAATTATAGAGCTCCCTGTTGTCGAAATATAAATTCTGCAAAAATTTCCGTGCGATTCTTATTCAACGTTAAGTCAACAAACAGATATTATAGCAATTTACATTAAATTTAACATTATAATGAAATTTGGCTGTGTACACTATTTGATCTGTCCTGTTAGAGTGTGTATTTGTTATGTGCATTAGTAATAAAAATTTAATTGTAGCACACAATTTATGATAAGTGATACGTAACAATGTTATTGTTTTTGCACTATACACAAACTAATTAAACATATATTCACTTGCACGATTTGAGCCTAAAACTAAAAACAAGTGCTTGTTTCTTCAGTCTTGGTAGTTTGTCAGCTATGATTTTTATGTTTATGGTCACTGCCGACCCTTAAGTTTTTGACGGATACTCATTTATCCCCATGATTGCTCTACCTTGAATGCGCGGATAATTTAAATTTAAAATCTAAATTGGAAGTGAAAATTGCATACATTACATTGATGTGTAACTAGTGGCTAAAGCGACGAATTCAACATTATAGGTGATTTATAATAGACAGAACTGTAGTCCTTTACAGCCAATGCATGTCCAATACAGCTAATAGTTACAGATAACTGTCCATTTCCGCTGGCTGTGACAACGATTTCGCCTGTTGTAGCCAGTTGTAAAAGACAAAAGTTCCATACATCCATCTGTTAGGTTTTCAAATCTAAATATAATGGAAACGGTTGTCTCTAAAAGCTGTTAGTATCTAACAGCCATACATAACAAATTAAAATCTTTCACGGCTGTTTCCATTATATTTTTGTCTCTTACGGCCACTCTCCTCACGTGAGGAGAGGGCACCAATATCAAATTAGAGTGGGCACCAATATCTAACAGGCGTGGACACCAACATGAAACTGGAGGGGGACACCACTATCAAACTGGAGAAGTTGATAATATCAAACTTGGGGGGGGTTATGTAACAACATTCGAGCGTAACAAATAGAACGTAACAACATTAGCAATGTTGTTACATACAAGCGCTTGCGCGTAACAATGTACGAATGTTGTTACGCGTAGCGCTTGTATGTAATAACATTAGCAATGTCATTACATACAAGCGCTTATACGTAACAACTTACGAATGTTGTTACGCAAAACCCGATTTGCGTAACAACTCACGAAAGTTGTTACATACTATCGAATGTATCGTTTTCATACACACGTGTGTATATGCTGACGATGTCGAGTAAGCGCACACATTTCTCTGTGAACGACACACAAACTCTGTGTACAAATAATGCAGTTTAATGCTACCTCTGTGTACAAATAGTGCTGGGTAAAGAGCGTAGCCTTAACTAGGATTCTAGTTTGCAGGCAAAATAACTTTATCTCCATTATTTAGCGTCCCAAAATAAATCAGTTCACTACTTTTGAATAAATTCCTAGAGTGTAAGTTTGCTTAACCTCCAGAGTTTTTGCTTTGATGTTTACAGTTTTGGCTTTGCATTGATTGGAATTAGAGAATTTTCCCCACAATTTTCTCTAATTTTCCAAACATCTTTTTAAATTTGCTCTTAATTTCTAATATTTTGCGCGAGCCGTCGGCACGTTGCGTTGAAGGTGAACGGTTGGTATTACCTCACGGATGTATCTCCTATGGACACCTATAGTGTAGTTTTCCAGTTCCGCCGGGAATAAACATGACCGTCATTCATTTTTAATAATCGATATAACATTTATTCACTGTCCTATTTATAATTTTGCAACACAAACTTCCAGTTATTAATTTTAAAAGGTGTCTTTAGTTTTCGAAGACCAACCACCTGACTACCTGAGCGCCAAAACCTAAAACAGTGTTGTTATAATTTTATAAATAACTTTTTCAGCTCCTGATTGTGAAGCATTCTAGATCATAACTAATATAAGTTGTTCATAAAAATCTATGTACTACTTTAATTTTTGACTGTCTCAAATTCTCGAATCTTCTCAAATTCTCGCAAAAGATTATCTACACCATATACGTTATAAGAATAATTTTCAACTTTCCTTGAAGAATATCCCAACATTAAATTAATATTTTTACTGAAGTTTTGGTTAAATCAACTATTTATTTGCATACCTTGTAAAATGGCGCAAGAAATCTAAAATAAATTCCGGTTAATTTTACTGTCTAATCACTGTTTTAGTTGAAAATTTCTACTGAAATCTAATCATTTTGTCACTTGACAGTTAACATCTGCTGCAGTTGGTCTTGCCATGGTGGAAGTGCAAACAAAGAAAGCTTATCTAAAACTATAGTTTGGGCATTGCCACGTTTATGGATTAAAATGAGTTTACCCGGTATGCAGTGGGTCTTTTTTATAAAGTCCGAGATTGGTGAATTTTGAAATATTAATATCATTCGATTCAGCTCGTCGAGGCGGTTCACAGATAATACCTATTTCGGCAATATTTATGACAAAATTTTTATCGATTTTTTGGGTTCCCAATGGTGCCTAAGATTTTCGAAAAAATTTTACCTCGAAAAATGTATAGCCGCCAGTGAACGAGTTTACCACCATTCGACCGCGTTGACGAGCTTAGTCGACTGGTGACAAAATATGCTCAGCCGGTTCACGAATTAATTACTGATGGATTGGATGGATTATGGAGAAAGGAATTATTTCATTAAAGAACAGTTATGTTAGTTTAGGCAGAGGTTGAACTTTAGCCTAAGCCTAAGTCGTTAATCCATGAGCGGATTGATGTGATTTTACGCTATTTGACTAAAGTCTTGAACGCAGTTCGAATAATTATGAAACTATAAATTTATCGCGAAATATGTTTTTCAAAAATGTTGGGTGCATTAGGAACAAAAAAAATGAAAAACGTTTTATTTTGTATTCGAGTTAGTCGAGAATGGTACCAAAATGTCCGCTGTATCTTCAAAACTGATCAATTTTTTGGCACCACCGGGGATCCTAGAAAAGACCCTGTGCTGTTGCATCGTATCTCGTTCGCTTGCTGCGTGTTGAACTCGAACCCTAAAGAGATACTGTACAAAAATTGTTTGTTGTAAAATCTAAAATATTTTAAAAAATTTTTCATACAGTCATAAAATTTCAGGATATCCTCGAGATCCTGCTATAACTACAAAATCCCGTATCGATTATGAGAGCAAACAAACGTTCTACATATTTCAAAACACTTCTACCTTGTCCAAGACTATATGTTTAATTTAAGTTTCGGCTATCAGCAGTGAGATGGAAAAAATAAATGCTAGAATCAACTGGAAAAAACAAATCATGTGTATATTATATCAAAGTTAGCTTATCAGAAATGTACTTAGTAAAATATAATATTGTACTCTGTCTAGATTGCTTGATATTTAGTCATTGGTTATGGACAATGAAACCTGATTTCGAGAGTAGCTACCTGCAACTTACACCGAGTTAGTATGGGTCAAGGGCCGTGACAATTACTTCGGCAGTGATGGTTAGCGGCCACAAATCGGCTTTCTCGGCTGTTAACGAAAAAAATTTTCACGGGCTGCCGCCGTTAATGACCTCAAAAGCCGTTAGCTATCCGTTTAAAACGCTCAGCCGGCGTCTATATACTTCTATATAGCAAGTGTATTAAACAGGACTACCTACACCTTGTTGATGTAATTGCCAACAACCGAACATGCGACGATTTTTACTACATACGATTACAATGATCATTTAAGGAATGCTCTATTTCTGTGATTCGTAAAAGACGTTTCGTACCTCTTATATTACAAATCATATAAATATTTAAGCATATAATATGTTTATTAAAGTAATTCCCATCAATGACCAAATATTGACTTCATAGTCGGCCGTTACCCAACACTAAATCGAGTGCCGTCAATAGCCTTGATAGGATTTGCAGTGGAATAAAAATTTGTACTAAAATGGCTTTACTAAATGCGATTTTAAATAAGTTACTGACGTTCAGTCGGGTCAGTCACTGTAGAAAACTTAATACTGAATTGTAAACCCGCAAGGCTGAATAAATATTTCTTTTTGCGTTCTTTCGTTCGTTCATTGCTATTTCTTTCGTTCGTTCGTTGCTATTTCTTTCGTTCAAGCCACGTTGGCTTTCTATCGAGAACAAAATTCAAAACTGACCCCTTTACTTTAACCACTTTCCTACAAGCATCTTCCAGTATTTTACATATTAAAAGCAAAAAGTAAAACATCCCATATTAGTTTGACAAACAAAATACAGGTCAGTTATGTTTTAAAAACGATATTGCGCTTTTGTTGCTCGTAATGTGAAAATTATCAATGCTTCTGTATAATTTACTGCAAAACACTTTCGCTTGAAGTAAACGTATACAAATGATCGTTGACGATTAATATAGTTAGCGAAAGTTACTTGTAATTAGCAATTTTGCAAAAGATTTATTTAAAACAATTTTTTTGAAACTTAATACTAAGTTTTGCCAGTTGCGCGACATATTATTCAACACAAAGATCTTGTTTAACAAAACACATGACTAGTATTTAAGTCCGGCGGAGAAAATTTTTATTAATATAATTATTATCAATATAAATTTTCACTATTTTTACGCGTCACACACATATACAGAATTATATGCATATCGAGATTTGCAATGTTTATTTTCTCATTTGCATATAATTTACCAATATAAGACTGACGCGATGTTTTAAATAAATATCGTCTCAGCATTGACAGCTGCAGTGTTCAGTTCGAATGTACAGTTCTGCAAATCAATTGTTGTCGGAATTATCTTGTGAGCTATCATTCACCCGTGGTCATGACAAGTTTCAGATTCGTGAAGTCTGAAGAAGTCTCCAAATTTTAATATCATAAGATTGCGGAGGACGTTTATTTGTGTCATTTTTAGTTTTGATCCCGAAAAACAATTAGGTAAAGATTGCAGCAAAATTTAGTTCTTGTGCGGGTACACATGTATCACTTAACCCAGAGCTGATATTAAATTTATATTCACTTTAACTAAAGCTTAAATAATACTTTCAGTACCTTTTACTAACATCCAGCGAGAGATTAATTTTCTTCATAGAACCCAAACCCTCAAAAATGTACTTGTTTGCTGGCAGAAACCTTGCTTATCTCTGAAGTTCGACGTTTAGCTAGGGCATAGAAAAATAAGATCTGTCTAATATTTTTCCTTCCGCAAGTTGACCTTGTGTTATTGTGCTAAACAGGCTAGGACATGGCACCCGGGAAGACGCTATCATTTGTCATTCATGAATCAAGATCATAATAATTTAGTGCTGATCTTGCAACCAGGTTTAATTGGCAAACACAGCGAACGAGCGTCTAGTTTTGCACAAATTATGAACGAATTCACTCAACAAGTAAAATGTAAATTTGTAGCATTAACTGCGAAGCCCCTCAATGACTCGGTTACATGTATTTCAGCCAAGCAACCCAGGCTCATTGGGCAAACACAAGGAACGAGCGTCTAATTTTGCACAAATTACGAATAACTTTACTGCATAAAACGGCCGATTTGAAGCAACAACTTCGAAACTCCTCAATGACTTCGGTTACATGCATCTCCGCCAAGAAAACCAGGTTTAATTGACAAACACAGCGAACGAGCGTCTAATTTTGCACAAATTATAAACGAATTCACTTAAAATACAAAACGTCAATTTGCGGCATTAATTTCGAAGCACCTCAATGACTTGGTTACATGTATCCCAGCAAAGCAACCCAGGTCCATTGGGTAAACACAGGGAACGAATTTTTAATTTTGCACAAATCACCAACGGATTCACCTGAATAAAACGTCGATTTGTAGCATTAACTTCGAAGCACCTCAATGACTTGGCTATGTGTATCCCAGCCGAGCAAACAAAGCTTAATTGGCAAACACAGCGAAGTGTTAAATTTTGCACAAATCATGAATGAATTGACTCAATAAAACGTGAATTTAAAGCATTAGCTTTGGAATACCTCAATGACCTAGGTACATGTATCTAAACCAAACATACCATACACAGTGAACATTGGCATACACAGTGAACGAATGTTTATTTTTGCACAAATCACCAATAAGTTTACTGCATAAGACGTCTGATTTGAAGCAACAACTTCGAAACACCTCAATGACTTTGGTTACATGTATCTCCGCCAGGCAAACCAGGTTTAATTGGTAAACACTGCGAACGAGCGTCTAATTTTGCACAAACTATGAACGAATTTACTCAACAAATAAAACGTCAATTTGCAGCCATTAACTTCGAAGCACCTCAATGACTTGGTTACATGTATCTCAGCCAAGCAACCGCGACTCATTGGGCAAACACAGGAAACGAATTTCTAATTTTGCACAAATCACGAAAGAATACACCTGAATAAAACGTCGATGGCAGCATGAACTTCGAAGCAGCTCAATGACTTGGCTACATATGTCTCAGCCAAGCAACCCAGGCTCATTGCGGGAACGAATTTTTAATTATGCACAAATCACTAACGAATTCACGTAAATAAAATGTCAATTTGAAACATTAACTTCGAAAGAACTCAGTGACTTGATTAGGTGTAGCTCAGCCAAGCAAACCAGGCTTAATTCACAAACACAGCGAATGAGTGTCAACTTTTACGAAAATCATAAATGAATTCACTCAATAAAACGTCAATTTAAAGCATTAGCTTCAGAACACCTCAATCACTTAGGTACATGTATCCAAACCAAATAAACCATACACAGTGAGCACTGGCATACACAGTGAACGAATGTTTAATTTTGCACAAATCAAGAATAAATTTAACGCATAAAATGACCTATTTGAAGCGACACCGAATCACCTCAGTGACTGAGGTACATTATTTATCTAAACCAAGCGCACAAGAAGCCATTAGCGAACCCAGCTAATGAATTTTTAATCTTTAACAAATCACGAATGAATTAATCCACTCTATAAAACGCCTATTTGAATCAATAACTTCGAAACACTTGAATGACATGGCTGCATGTATCTCAGCCTAGCAAACCAGGCTGCATTGGCAAACACAGCGAACGAATTTTTAATTTTGTACAAATATGTGGCCAAGTTATTGAGGTATTTCGAAGTTAATGCTTTACATAGACGTTTTATTGATTAAATTCGTTCATAATTTGTACCTCGTTTGCTTGGCTGAGATACATGCACCCAAGTCATTCATGCGCTTCGAAGTTAATGTTTCAAACCGACGTTTCATGGAGTGAATTCATTCGTTATTTGCGCAAAATTAAAAATTCGTTCTCCGTGTTAGCGGATTGAGCTAGGCTGAAGAGAATCTTAAGAGGGTCTTGGGCGTATTGTCTCTAGGGTGAATATTGGAAACAGTAGGGCCGACACGAAACATTTCGAAAATGGCAACCTATTGGTTATATTAACTTAAGATGACCCGCCAAGCATCCTATTTTGTAATTTTGTATGCAAAATGTTACAGAACGTTTTTTGGCCAATTGAAACTCGGCGTAAAACTGTTCGCGAACACATTACTCGCGATTGAAATCTAGCCATTTTGTGTTCGCGAAAATTCAAGTAACGTTATCCAAATTTATGACAACAAAAATGTGTAGAATTTGAACTAAACCAGTTTGTTGGCTAATACCAAGAGCTTAAGTACATGATCGGTTTCCTTGTGACGTCACTTTTGCATTAAATGTGTTCGGGAACACTCAATAATCTGAATTTCAGCACTGACGCATTGGGGAACCGGATTGCGGCAAATTGAAAACGCCAAAATTCTGTTCGAACACGAGGTATAATTTCTGGCACTTGGATTTGATTTTGCCAATTTTGGGCTAGCAAAATCACGAATGAATTTCAACCATTTTTCCGTAACAAGGGTGTGCTATTCGATATCGCTTATGACAAAATAAGATAGCTGGTGATGTCACATTAAGTTTACTCACGCGTTACAGAAAATAGCGTGTGTGGCACAGCTTTGCAACGAAAAGCAATATCTTTCCCCTGCAGCAAAACCACACATGAACCAGTTGCGAAGTCCCAAGACTTCTCGAAGAGATTTGCCGATGAGCGGGTGGGAGGGGGTTGGGGCATGGTGCTTATGAGGGTTAGGCGACCTACTAGGAAGTAGATGCATCAAGCCGAAAGGGGTTCAGACGCCTCAAGGGGATAATTTCCCTCTCCGCCTAAGAACATGCATGAGAAAACATATTGTCTTTTGTAATAGGTTTTTTTTTTTTTTTTTTTTTTTTTCCGTTTTTTCTGTCCCCTTCTTTGGTTTTGTCGCGTTTCTCTCTCCTCCTTTTTTTTTCCTTCCCCCTTTTTTCTCTTCCTCTCCGTTCCTCTCCTTTTTGCAATTTCTTTTTTTCCTGCTAATTTTCAAATTTCTCCGCCCCTCGCCCTCTCCCCATTATTAAAGATTTTCTAAGACGTATTTAGTTAGCGAGTTACTAGCCTACCTAGTCTTATCCTCGAGCGATTATTTTTTTACGCTATTTACTAAGTCTTACGCAGTTCGATATTAACTATATTTATCGCGATATTTTTCATTTCTTCTTTGTATTCTTGCTCGTCATGAGAATGGTACCAAAATCTCTGCTGTATCTTCAAAACTGATCAATTTTTTGGCACCACCGGGGATCCTCGAAAAGACCCTGTGCTGTTGCATCGTATCTCGTTCGCTTGCTGCGTGTTGAACTCGAACCCTAAAGAGATACTGTACAAAAATTGTTTGTTGTAAAATCTAAAATATTTTAAAAAATTTTTCATACAGTCATAAAATTTCAGGACATGCCCTTGAGATCCTGCTATACATACAAAATCCCGTATCGATTATGAGAGCAAACAAACGTTCTACATATTTCAAAACACTTCTACCTTGTCCAAGACTATATGTTTAATTTAAGTTTCGGCTATCAGCAGTGAGATGGAAAAAATAAATGCTAGAATCAACTGGAAAAAACGGAATTGCATATATATATTTTATCAAAGTTAGCTTATCAGAAATGTACTTAGTAAAATATAATATTGTACTCTGTCTAGATTGCTTGATATTTCATAATTGGTTATGGACAATGAAACCTGATTTCGAGAGTAGCTACCTGCAACTTACACCGAGTTAGTATGGGTCAAGGGCCGTGACAATTACTTCGGCAGTGATGGTTAGCGGCCACAAGGGGAATATCGGCTTTCTCGGCTGTTAACGAAAAAAATTTTTCACGGGCTGCCGCCGTTAATGACCTCAAAAGCCGTTAGCTATCCGTTTAAAACGCTCAGCCGGCGTCTATATACTTCTATATAGCAAGTGTATTAAACAGGACTACCTACACCTTGTAGTTGTAATTGCTAACAACCAAACATGCGACAAATTTTATTACATACGATTACAATGATCATTTAAGGAATGCTCTATTTCTGTGATTCGTAAAAGACTTTTCGTACCTCTTATATTACAAATCATATAAATATTTAAGCATATAATATGTTTATTAAAGTAATTCCAGTCAATGACCAAATATCAACTTCGAGTAGTCGGCCGTTACCCAACACTAAATCGAGTTGCCGTCAATAGCCTTGATAGGATTTGCAGTGGAATAAAAATTTGTACTAAAATGGCTTTACTAAATGCGAATTTAAATAAGTTACTGACGTTCAGTCGGGTCAGTCACTGTAAAAAGCGCAATACTGAATTGTAAACCCGCAAGGCTGAATAAATATTTCTTTTTGCGTTCTTTCGTTCGTTCATTGCTATTTCTTTCGTTCGTTCGTTGCTATTTCTTTCGTTCAAGCCACGTTGGCTTTATAGAGAACGAGAATTCAAAACTGACCCCTTTACTTTAACCACTTCCTACAAGCATCTTCCACAACTTTGCATCTTAAAAGCAAAAAGTAAAACGCTGCATCTAGTTTAGCAAACAAAATACAGGTCAGTTATGTTTTAAAAACGATATTGCGCTTTTGTTGCTCGTAATGTGAAAATTTTCAATGCTTCTGTATAATTTACTGCAAAACACTTTCGCTTGAAGTAAACGTATACAAAATGATCGTTGACGATTAATATAGTTAGCGAAAGTTACTTGTAATTAGCGAAATTCCCAAAGATTTATTTAAAACAATTTTTTTGAAACTTAATACTAAGTTTTGCCAGTTGCGCGACATATTATTCAACACAAAGATCTTGTTTAACAAAACACATGACTAGTATTTAAGTCCGGCGGAGAAAATTTTTATTAATATAATTATTATCAATATAAATTTTCACTATTTTTACGCGTCACACACATATACAGAATTATATGCATATCGAGATTTGCAATGTTTATTTTCTCATTTGCATATAATTTACCAATATATAACTTGACGCAATGTTTTAAATAAATATCGTCTCAGCATTGACAGCTGCAGTGTTCAGTTCGAATGTACAGTTCTGCAAATCAATTGTTGTCGGAATTATCTTGTGAGCTATCATTTCACCGTGGTCATGACAAGTTTCAGATTCGTGAAGTCTGAAGAAGTCTCCAAATTTTAATATCATAAGATTGCGGAGGACGTTTATTTGTCTAGTTTTCAGTTTTGATCCCGAAAAACAATTAGGTAAAGATTGCAGCAAAATTTAGTTCTTGTGCGGGTACACATGTATCACTTAACCCAGAGCTGATATTAAATTTATATTCACTTAACTAAAGCTTGAATTGATACTTTAGTACCTTTTACTAACATCCAGCGAGAGATTAATTTTTATTCATATAGCAATACGTAGTTATATGTAGTTATTCGTTCAGTTACGTATACTTCCCTCGTAAATTTTTAAAAATCACTATTTCTCACAAAGGGTCGATCAGCAATTTTCAGACCCACAGCGGCCCAGGGAGTAGTCCCACAAATCGTGGTCAGCGAAGTTGTAGATTTCGACGAGCTGATAGTGGTGTCGGTGTTTCGATACGAAGCCTGTGTCGCGAGATGTGGGTTGTGAAATAGTGGTACCCGTATGTCCAAATTTGGCAAAGAACCCTTAAATACCTGTTTTTTTTTCATTTTGACCCCGACCACGCGTTCGGAGTGGTTCACACTCAAAGGCACATCGTCATCACTTTTCCTATCGCATATGCAAATGATCGAAATCCCTCCACCCGAAGATGAGTTATGAGTGACAGAAACAGGTAAAACAAATCTTTCCCCCTAACGCACTCAGTGGAAGTTCCACTCGCTCCGTTTCAAATTGCAAGTATTTGGTTTCTGGAGGTATATGTATTTTTCCGCGAAATGCAGAGGGTATAAATTTTTCACCACACTTCTTAAAATAGAAATGTTACATTAAATCGATTTAGTCAAATCTATCGATAAACGGTAGACCAAGGTGCTGTCTGTGACGTATTTCACATAATGTAATTTTAATATCGTAGTTAAGGACGCAGTGAGTTTGGGCACGTAATTGTAACCTTAACTTTTCCAATTATCCATGTTAGATTAGTATTTAATAACGGCGATGAAAACCCCTTCCTGGTGATTTTACCAAAATGAAAACATGTAGACAAGCAGCATGACAGTAGACGCTGGCTAAAGCTTGTGATAAGAGATAAATATGATCATCGAAAAGCAGCGTAACTGTTAAGATTCAATTAATTATGGTTTGTTGCTATGCATTTGTTGCTTTTAACGTCCCCTTGTCTAATAATAACTATGAAATTCCAATATTTGATCCACCACAAACTTTAGAAGTCGAATACTTCGAATTTTAATCGAATACTTCGAATTTACTAAAACCTAACATTATAGCTACAAAAATTACCTGTGGGAAGACGACCCCGCTTCAACCGACGATGCGCTGGCATACTGCGGAGACTCGAATTTTGACGACGGCTTTTTTCTAAAACAAATCATGAGTTATCCATAAATCATAAGGGCGCATAATGGGATACAAGGGTCACCCCGAGATCTCCTATGACACCTTGACAGTGCGGCATCAGCATAATTCCCCCAGGCGCGTGCATGTAAAAAGATTAGCACAAATTGGAGAATTTTCACAAGAGGAAAATTATTAAAAATTCCAAAAAATTGGGCAAAATTATAGCAAATTTGGGGAAAATTATGAGTTCCAAAAATTTTGAAAATTTACCACCCCCTTCAATTCCACCCATTGCAAAAACCTACCACCTAAGTCGACGAAACTCGTTCACCGATGTAGAAAGATAATATTACGGCCTAATTAATATTAGTGTGGAAGATAACAAGACGAATGCTATAGGTGGTGTAACAATGAAAAGCTAACTGCGCCGTGAGAAATTCAACGTTTTCCAAGTTCATAATAAATAACATAGGACGACATTTTTGAAAAAAGCATCAATAAATGGTGAAAAAGACTTTTGCTTTTCAAACAGTATACTTCGAAATACAATCAGAAAACTAATAAGATACGGTGGTGTAACATTATGTACGAACACCCATAATTATTCTGCCTTTTATCTCAAAACACAAGACAACTCTACTCTCTTCGCTCCAAAAATACAAGAATAGAGATTTTGTGAGCGCTAATAATAAAACAACAGGAGCGTGTTAACAAAAGGATCGCCGCTACCATGTTGGGACCCATTGATCGGAACCCAAAACCACTTGTTTCAAGTCAGGGTACAGCTACAGATTTTACAACGTCCACGACATTATGTGGATCTGTCAAAAGTACATCCATTAGGCGTCCATATAATCTTGTACAAAAGTTAGTTCCTAAGGACGACAGTCGTCTTATTTGCGCTTAAAATATAAAGTCTTGCGAAAACTATGAATTATTATATTTCAATAATTGAGTTCCATGTTCAATTTGTACTAGCATTGGCACTTAATACCGCGAAGAGTTTAAATTCACTAAAAATTATATTATAGATCCGACACAAAAAATGATACGGAGAGAGGTAACTCTGAAAATATGAACGTAGAAAACATAAAAAACCAGGCACTACAACAACGGTAATACCACAGAACATTATGCGTGATGATAAAAATGCAAGGACTGAGATAAAATGTGTGCATGGATATGGTAAACCAGAAAATGATTTCAATTCCGGATGTCGAATTAAAATGAGCGTCGTTTTAAAATATATTCGTGAAATAAAATAAATTTACCAGTTTTAAAAAACTGCAGTTTTTAATCAGGCTTTACTGCTTTTAAAATAACTCGTTTTATATTGACTTTATGGCGGGAGTTTTTTCTCTTTTCTGTTAAATACGGTAAGTGATAAATCTGGTTGATACGAACGACGTCACTTAGCTGTTTCTATGGTTGTGGCGACGTGATATAAATTTATTTTAATTAAGTGAAATCAAAACCACAATAAATTAAGTGAAATTAAAATCTGTTTTGTCTATGGAGATGAAATCAACTGAAGTAAAAATAAGTGATTTTAAAACGAGATGTGGATTAATTTCAGTTTTAATTTTTACTATCGCTTCGCATATTGTAGTTCCTGCATAATTCAAGTTAGGCGTCATTATGAGCAAACCACAATTATTCACCACATACACGCTGATATCAATATTAACAATAACTATTTCAACTGTTATATTTAATTACTAATATTATTGTAAATAAAAATACTTAATATCGCCAATCAGTTTTTGATAACCTGATCTATTGTACTAAAAGTATTGAATGTACGACAGTTCCTTAACCAATAATGTTACATCATCGAATGAAGAAACACATAATTTAAAATTTTTCAGTCAATGGCGAATCAAACCAACAAAAATTTTAACGATGCATGTGCACACCCGCTTTCTTCAAAGTATATTACCATTATGTATACTGTTATATTTTAAGCGCCTAATAATTTTCTCTAACTTGGAAAGTTCTACAATGCTTCCAAAATTTATAGTGTAACCTTTTCGACAACCGAATGCTGCTGCCTCTTGAAAATGATGGCATTCGCTTGAAATGTAGCTGCTTTCGATCTAGCTCGGCAATAAGTTCGCGAACCTCTGGCTCTTCACACAAATCTAAAAACAATAGAAAAGAACATACTTCAATATAGATGACCATTTCCCAATAATACTAAAAATAGTGTGCGTACTAATAATTAAATGTTCAACATCCGCCGGCTCAATCGGGTACGTAAGATGGTCTCGGCAGAGGTACAACGTCGAAATTTTAGAAGCTCATAATTTTCCCAAATATGCTAAAACATCCAATTTACCAAAGTTTCTGCTAAAAATCTCAATTTATATTAACTTCACCCGATTTTTGCCAATTTCCCAAACACTTTTCATGCATCTTAAACACGTGGGGTAAATATCGGATATTATCCGAGGTGCACGAAACGGCGTATTGTCAAAGCTCAGTGTTTTTCAATGCAACGCGCTAATATAATTATTCCTAAATCGATCTAAAACACTATCACTGCAATATGAAACAGGTTAAAATTTTTTGCTTAACTGGATCATATTTTTGACATCGAAATGAAATTTTACAAAATTTTTGTCCATTTCTGTGTCAACTTGACCAATATTGTACTAAACACAGCGTGTTTTTGCCAGGGAACCGAAAGTTTCAAAAACCAACTTGGAAAACCCAAAATATTCCAGTAATTTGCCGAACTATGGCAGCTGTAATTTTTCCGTCATTTTTGATTAAAACATTAAATTTTGACGTTATCACTCTGCAAAGCAAGCAATATACAAGACTTAATATCTTGTATACAAAATCACAATGTTGTTTTTCACTTCCAAGGAATCGCTTCACCAATTTAATACCTAAGTTCGTTGTGAAGCCGTAAACTATAACTCCATACGAGAGTGAGAACGAAGCGAATGTGGTAGTTCGTGCTCAGTAAAGTTCTAAATAGAGATTCTTCAGACACGTCCAAACAACCAGGAAGACAATCATACACTAGCAATACATTGACAACATTGCGGTCGTCTTGACCAAAAATAGGACTATTTATATTTGTTACTCTGCGGGCCAATAAAATTGAAACTTTAGAAATTCGAAAATCGCAGCACATTCAATAGCTATATATTAACGTCATATACTCCTATTGCTGAACGTATCGGATGCCTATTACGCTACAGCAGATGTCAGTGTAGTAAAAACCAAAAAACAAACTTTAAACCCATTCAGATGTTTTTTGCATATTCAGTCTACTGCAGCGTCACACAGGTGTAGCAACACACCCAATGTACCTTTAAAACAATCGAAGCAGCGTCTTTATCGGTAAAATAACCACATAAACCTATCGTTCACTCAAACAAGCAAAAATTTAATTAATAAAAACTTTGAAAATTTCCTTCTTTAGGGTTACATTTTAAACTTTGCTGTATACATCCAAAACGATTATTCTGTTAAACAACGTTAATCTGTAAATGCCGACCGGAATATGGCTTGTATCTCCCAATGAGTGAATGAATATGAAAATTGTGGCATACGTTTTTCATCCTACCCCCTTTGAGAAGAGTTCATTACAACAGTCCAAAGAAATAGCTAGGTACACAGATTCGTTTACGACTTTGATAAAATCGTGTTATGAATTATACGTAACATAAAGAGATAAGAATCATTTGAACAGTTGACCGCTATTTGTCATCACTTTTTGTACCTAAAGCATTTAAAAAGCTACTGGAAAGAAAATTAATATACCGCTGGCATTAGAATGTGAACCAGGGTTGCAAGGTTTTTTTCAGACATATTTTAATGCTTCGCCATATTTACAAATTAGCAATAATTTTGTGTCTAGGTAATCTTAAGGTAACCCCAC
>JASANE010010187.1:0-48905 GCA_030248225.1 Trileptium ribeirensis
TTAGGTCGCAAGTGCTCCAAATGGCTTGACGAGGACCATTTTGGTCCCACTTGCATAAAAACATACCATGGTTCGCGTGTCACTCCGTCAACCTACAGAATAATGACTTATTTCGGATTAAAATTTGACCCCCAGGGGGCCCTTTCCAACCCCTATAGCAGGTTTCAGGTAGCTCGTTTTGCATAGAGCCATCGATATTCGAAAAATTCAGGGTTTTTTTAAATCGGAAGGGGTCTAGACACTGTACATTCGAAAACGTTTCATTTTGGCTTCAAAAAGTGGTGTTTCAAAAGTACATGGTTTCGTGAAATGACCCACCTGATATTTTATTCAGTCGCTAAAATCACAACAACAAGCATTCGTTGCACCGCTCAGTGAGTGTTATTTGGCAAGTACATTTGCAAAATCAAGAGTATTTGCGAACTATAAATACCGATAAGACAAAATGGATTCGCCAGCCCCAAATGCAACAGTTCAAAGCTATAGCCAAACACGTGTTTAATGACAGTAGTGCAAAGTGCACTTTGACTTGCAGTATTAATATAAAATACGCTTATATTATTACTGCAACTAGAGTACCACGGGTCACTTCAGCTTATGTTAACAAAATAACGTTAGTTATTGACGAAACACAAAAATATTCTAATGTTCCGTGTAATATTTTAATCTACCCTCTAGGTTCACTTTTGGTAACTCTTACGTTTATCGATGCGTATTGAATTTTAGATCTGCATGGATCGCATCTGCATGTATTGAATTTTAGATGACTAGGATCTCCAACTTTCAGTTTGTCCGAGAAACCATTTCGAGCGCATCACCTAACTTTGAACTGCTGCTTTGATATAGGCCTTTGCCTTAATTTCATACTCCAGTGCAGGTTGTTTTGTTGCTTATGTTAGGGTTGGTGAACCTCATTTTTGAATTAGAAGATGTAGAAGCGCCAGCTTCGGAATCGAAGAATTCTCACTAGACCGCACTATGGTGAAAAAGATGGATGTCCGTTTATTTTTTTATCTGTACAAACGACTTCGTTATCTCAACGTAAACCGACATGGACGTGTGAGGTCTCATATGAAAGCTATAATACTCTAGATGTGCGTTTTAGAGGTTTATTCCGATCCAACACACCCAGGTCCCACCACAGGGGGTCAAAGGGGTACGCAGGGATACATGGCTAAAATGAGCCATTTGTTGGGTCATTTCTGCTCATAACTAGGCGACCCTTGAGCCGATTCGAATCATTTTGATATTGAAATATGTGTCCTAGGAAGCTTTATTTATGGGTATATAAACTGTTTTGGTCGGGCCCCTGTGGGGCATGGGATACTTTAGCAAATGGTGAAATTTCCAAATTTTGTCGAGGTGTAGTTATGTAACCACTCAAGCGATTCGAACGAAATCTGATGTGTGGATAGAGCTACATGTAGGACCCCTGGGTCAATTGGTATTTGAGGCCAAAGTTGGGCCCGACTCCATATATTGTCATTTGTGACATTGCCACTTCTAACGGTATATTAATAGATTTGTGGTTCCAAATAAGTTCATATGGGTTTTCGTGGGTGCTGATTTCAAATTTTTACTGTATTTAAACGTATCTCTGCGTGTAGAGGTAGTTATATCAATCGGTGGGACAAGGCGAGTGGTTCGAAAGGGACGAGTGTCATGCGGTCTGCAGCAAATTCTACCTAGTTTCCTGTGCTTTTCTTAAGATTCTTATATACAAAAATTACATACATATGCTGTTCACGATTCGTAACCACTTCTGATGTAGAGTTAACCCTCTTAGGGTGCGTATTAGATGTCGGACTATCAGTTTTGCTGCATCTATGCATTATCGAACAGATTAATAAATATTTTTTGAGTTACATCTTTGTTTCGTAACAGGAAAATATTTTTAATGATTTGTTCCTTTCTATGTTGTCAACATTAGACTGTCATTTCGCCAAGATTCTAGTAATTATGTCTTATCGGCACTTATAAATAAAAATTGGTTTACTGTTCGCAGATACCATTGACTTTCCAACAGTACTTAGCCAAAAAATAGCATTCACTAAAGGATGCAACAAGCATTTTTGTTACATTAACAACTGAATGAAAATTCAGGTTTGCCGTAAGGGGTTCAGCGTTTTGCTTGTATTCGTATTTTAGTGAGTGAGAGAGAATAAAGTAATATTTTGGGGTTCGATGTTTACGTGTCTTCGATATTTTAGTGAGAGAAATAACTTTCTAAAGCCGTACGGTTTCTCACTTGTTTTCAATGTTTTAGAGAATAATATAACAAACTGAGAAAGCATTTCCATTTTAAGCGGGCTTCTTTTCCAATTCCCGTTTAAAGAATTTTTTCGTAACTTGTTTTTGTCACTTTTCTTGAACGAAATCTTGTAGTATACTGCAAAAAGCGACTTCGAAAATCATTCGAGTGCACAACTTAACTTTACTGCTAAGCGGACCTTCTAAATCGTACTTTCAGCGAAGAAGATAAAAAAACAGAATTTCTGGGTCGCCGAAAAGATGATTAGCTTATGTTTAGTCTACTTTGAGTGGTCACACAAGTAGGTACCCAATTTAACAAAGTTTACTTTTTACGGACCGAAATCGCACATTGGGAGAGCCATATACAATAAAACGAAATTTGGGTCCCAATAAAGGTGATTAACATAACTTTAGGAGTGTAGGATAATAAATAACGTAGGTGCTCATAATAGCGCACACAAAGTCACTAGAGAAACCAAATTATCTATGTTTACTTTTTAACGGGCCTAGATTGCAATTTGGGTGAGTCAGAAACGAAAATCAAATCGAAATTCTGGGCTGATGAAAGTTGATTAACACAATTTTAGCAGTGTAAAAAGGTGTATAAATGCTAAAAATAGTGCTCACAAAGGCACTGGAGTGTCCAAGTTAACTAAATTAAATTTTTGACGAACCTAAATCGCAATTATGCGACATTTAGTGAGTTTAACAAATTAAGTATTGGTAAACAACAAGTTCGTTATTGCACTGCACCTGTTTCTGAAAGGATAGCAATCGTAGACTACGAAGTTTAATTTCGATTCGATTTCGAACATCTTCACCGATATCCGGAGGTACCGATTCTAAGCTTTTGATATGACATCCAATACGATTTGCTATGCTAAAACAAAAGACGTCAAATTAGGTTATACAAACCTATAAGGACAATTTTTGATGAACTGTACGCAATACATAACCAGATAAATGAAGACAGCGTATATTCTGAAAATCGTGTTCATTGATCCTAAACCAATGAAATATGCACGTTAATAAAAACTCTAGATAACCAAATCAATGTATTTAGCATATGCGAAAACCTATATAGGGAATTTTTGATGACCTAAACGCAATATATAATAAATAACAAAATGTAAAGTATATTCTGAAAATCGGGTTCATTAACGATAAACACATGGAAAGGTTTGAAATGTGCACGCAAGATGCAAGATAACCATATCATTGTATTTAGCTTTAAGACATACCTATATAAGCCATTCTTGATGCCCTGGACGTAATACATAATCAGACAAATGAAAACATACATTTTAAAATGGTTTGAAAACCTACACCTTTGAAACCGTATGAAAATAATAAACGCTTAAACCGTACACGTTTGAAACCACATGAAAAGGTATAATGTAATTAAGCTGTATTCTAGATAGAAAAACCATCAGTATCCCGTATGCTTGATAACCCAATAGGTACTTGTTGTAAGGTAAAAACCCACAATAACACAACGAAATCTGAAAAATAGCTATTTCTGGCAAAGGTTCGACGAATTATATTCGGGCCAACATCGACCCAGGGAGTAGTCCCAAAAAGTAGTACTTGTAGATCCCGATAAACTGATTTTGTAAGGGTCTCGATTTTTCGATGCCAATCCTGCGTCGCGATATATGGGCTGCGAAACCAGATTTAACAAATAACCCTTACAACCTGTTTTTGCCATTTTGACACCGAAGATAAGGTACGAGCTGTACGCTGTGCCCGGGCACATCCTCGTCACATTCGCTTTAAAACAAAACCGGCCAGTGTTTCAAACCCTCCGTTGCCACTAGTTAAGTCCTAGGATATCCAGATACGATTTTACATCTGGAAATTATTTGAGAATACCGAATTGACACTGTTTACAAGTATGTTTTCGTGTGACCGTATAGAGCATACATGCTGACGCTCCGAGGTCTCAAGGGGAGCGGGGTGGGGCGCGGAGTCTTAGGGGTAGAGTGGCACCCTCATTGACGGGCTCAGGGGGTACCCCTGCTTCGGTATGCATGGTCGAGCGAGAGATTTTTTCCGTATATCTATACATTTTGGCTGTACGTGGTCAATTTTAGTGTATACTATATTTACCTTAGCCTAACGTTGCGAATATTCAGATCTAGATGCCAGTTCGATGTTGAAAAGAGTTGCGAATTCGCAAATAAGGAAAGTAAGTACCCACCAATAAATGTGTAACGGTGATGACGCTACTGCACCACTCACTACCTAACACGGTGCCACGACTTCAGCTATCATAACTTCATGGACGGGCCGAATGTGCTCGTTCTGGACCATCTTTCCCGATCAGACCCAAGGAGCTACGGAGCTTAACAAACCGCAAGAGTGCTTCGCTGGACGTGTTCGGATCCCGTCGGATTGGTTGCGCATGTCGCCTACATGGTACTACCTTTAAGGTCTCCATGGAGATGGGCACCGTCACATGCGCACAGGCCAAGCGGACCATACCGATAATCGATATCCTGGTCTCAACTGGAAGTTTCAATAATTGTCTACATCGTAGACGTTGGCTAATACAATTTATTGCTACGGTAGTCCCTACTAGGGTCCGACAATCCCTAGACATTTAACATCGGATCGTTCCCGCTACGAAATTCAGTACGTGGTCCACTAAATCCTCGTTGAAATTCCGCACTTAGTCGTATAAGGGTATTTTCCAACTAATCACGCTTAGACTTGCGACCTTTCCAACGTCAAGTCTGAACACAGTTCGTCGACGGGGGCAACGATTTCAAACCCCTTTGATACATATTGCTAGATACATCATCAATCAACGCAGGGACATAATGGGTTTTTTAATGATCATTTATTGACAAGCAAATCGGTTATACATTCGGTTATGAAGTAACACAATAAAATCATACCATTCGATAACATTAGCATACATCAGGAATGGAAATTTCATAAACGATACAATATAAGCACGTAGTTCGCGCAAGTAATTAGGTTGCACCCAACTTGGGGTCCTAGCCTCATTAATCGAACGTGTACAGATGTAAGCTAGAGCAACAACAACATCGTTTAGCTTTCACGAACACTCCGGTGACGGCTGCGCTTACATTAATAACAGAAATAGGAAAAATGAACATGCCCAACGATACCGCTAACATGGAGTCAGACGCTAACCGATCGCTCAATAGTACCGTTCGGCCGCTTCGTATTAAGTGAGATTAACAAAGAGAAGGAACAGCGCACTAAACAATATTGTAGGTTCAGGTACACACGCTACTGTAACAAAAAGACACGACTGTCATGGTGCAATTCGACTGCTTCTCCTATCCTAAGATTATTCTAATGATTAAATATGACAGGGTAGAAGTTAGGGTAGGTACGTATACAGAGCACAACTTGTGCATCAATAACATATAATAAATGTCATCCAACGATCAATAGTTCAACAAAGTAGTGCTGTAGAACTTAATGCACTAATGAACTGTACAGTACGCTCGGATGTCATGACAGCAGGTGCACAATAACTCGCATTTGTTTTAATCTCATATATCCTGACAATCTATTTCAAAAGTTCAAATCCTTAACTGTTGCAATAAGCTTTCCGAACCATCTTGCTCCTAGGTAACTTTCAGTGTCAGTTGGTTGGGCGAAATCCTAAAGATCACTTTCGGGTCCGGATTAGTCACTGTCAAGGACGTATTTATAATACGCGGTTCCATATACAGGGAAATTGTGAACGGAAAATTCATAGCGCTCTTTCATTTAGCTCAGCTCTGACTTATCCGATGGCCAGTTCATCGATATTTAGAATTCAGTTTGACTGGCAAAGAGTGCCGACGCGGCAAAACAATTTAAATAATTAGAGAACAAGGATGTTGTTACCAGATCGGAAGGAACAGGAAAGTAGAAAGTGGAACTGTCGTTCAAGATTAACAATTCTGGTAAGAACGTGAAGGATTCCCCTATAACATCATCCCTGCTCGACATCGGCTAAATATAATGAGCAAAGTTGATACGTGAAAATATATTACATATATATTAATATTCAGTCTCAGCTCAATGATTACCTATTGATGTGATATGTTGTACTTAGCCGTTTTCGTGGTTTACACTCGTGAACCACTGCGAACCAAAGGGGTGCGCAGTGCGCACATCCTAATTCAGGTGCAGGTAAAAGTGGGCATCGAGGCTGATTTTCTACCACCTAAGATTCCCTAGAAATTGCCATTTCCTAAGAAATTTTATCACTAACTCTGTACACATTTGTCTAGCTTTGGGGAATTTATTACTCTGTGTTATCGAAGAATTTTGTGCTAACTTAGATAATTTCATGAAGCTGCTGGATCGAGCCTGAGCAAGGAAATTTATTAGAGACGAGTATATCCTAAAATTTAAAACCTCCTAATGGTCCAAGGCATGAACTAACATTACGAGGCGATTTCGGGAGTCATTTTAACACCGCATCTGCCACATTATAAACTGTAGTTTGATTACCGTACCTAGCTTAGCGATGTCTCGCAAATACAGTTCCGAATGCCTTCTGTCAAAAAGGACAGACCTAAAAGCATATATTTTTAAAACAGAAAACGACCTTATTTTAACAAGTCCTCATTGTGTTCACCGTATGCCCGAGTGTTCATTTTAGAGTAGAACGACAGCGACGTCGCTTCGTCGCATCTTAAAAATCGATGTTTCATAACGCTATTTAAATGGTCAGCCCAGTCGATATACAGAGAATACCGTCTAGTGGGGCCGTGACTACAGTACAATCCAGCGGTTTGACTTAGAAAATTTACTCATGAATTTAAAAATTATTTAAGTTTACTAGGCTTAAATCCAGGTCTATGGTATGTATAAGATTTCTCCCTTACTAATTCACGAATTACTTGAAGAAAAGAATTGAGCTAATTTAAGAAGCACTTGAAGGAAAAGAACAACGGAAGTGTTTTCTAAACTTTATTTCTGATCCAAGTAAACCTGATAATTAGGCCTTGGTACAAGAGTAAAGTAAAAGTAGCTCATTTCAAAGCCACATGAAGAACTTCTCAGTCAGTCCGTCATTATCGGTCTATATTTCGCAGCTGAGGCGTTAGCTCAGCCCTTTCGATCAAGGCTCACTTTCAGGTTTCTATAAAAAGGTAGCACAATATCCAGTAGCAATTTCAATTGGCAAACCTAGGAAAATTTAATGACCATAATACTCCTTAGGTTCATAATGGCTGCAAAGCGATAGCGCTTGTATAGGTTCCTAAGCTGATGAACCAGTAGTCATAGGCAATTTAACACTTCCAAGTCTTCTGTCAGATCGCGCAAATTGTATTGCTATAATGTACTAACGTATAATGTCACGTCACTTTTGGGGCAAGGGTCAGAACATATTTTAAGCAACTAATACTCCATTGAAAGTTATAAATCTTGTTTGATGATGACCCGTCCGCCATACATGTGTGTATCCCTAATTGAACGAAGATGTTCCAGAAAGCACCAAAACAATAATGCTTGAGCGATTTACTCTAACAGAAATTTAGCTGAAAATTTATTGTCCTTGCGTAACAGCATACAGTTATGAAGTCAAGCAAGTGCCCAGCAATACGGATTTCCAACGGTCGCTTCGACCGCGATGAATTCTTTCTAATAGTGGCCTGAATTTAGATAACCGGTTCATCGGTATGAAGCCGGTATCATAGCCAAACCAAGAAAAACGGTGGGGCAAACCTATAAAATAGAATTTCTCAGTTGCATCAGCCTCTCTGTGCAAATTTGCACAGATGTTGGTGTCGATGTGATTTTTTCAATTTGTGAAGACCGTTTCAACGCTCCGACTCAAAACCGGTCTGTCTGTTCAATACCCGACGGGTCGGACACAGCAACTCGCGAAGCTGATGAAATTTGATATATAAATACTTCCGTTTTACATCAAATTTACCAAAACTAGTAAATTTGATACTGCAATCGCAGCGTCGGCGTATCGGAGTTTAGCTGCTGGTGAATAAATATACCTACTTTTAAAATCTGGCTAACTGTATAATTGTGTAAAAACCTGAGCGGTTTTTGCTCTGCTCGGGTCCATGTTCCTTTTAACTTTTGAACGTTCCATTACTTTGCCAGGTTCTAGAACGCAAACAAAAAATCAAGAGTCGTAAAAGAAAGATATCATATGAAAGATCATAAAACAAAAATATCGAAATTCATGGAACGAATTTTGAGCTAAGAATAATAAATTTTAGGAGAGGGCGACCCACTTTTGGGTCACCTAATTCACGAAACCGTTTGAATTCTATCAATCTAAAGGTTAAATTTGAAGAGCCTATAACACGAGTATCAAGTATCAGAATTTTAGCAAAATTGCTGAAAAAATCTTGTGGCAAGAGCAGCTTAATTAATTTATTACCTATACACAAACTTTCAATGTGCAGATCCGTTAATAGGCGCATAGAGTAAAAGTTTCTAGAAAATGAGTAACATTTAGCGAAATCTTCAGGTCCAAAACAATTTAATTTCGGTCGACTCAACATCAGTTCCTAAACTCTTAATCGTCTCAAGAGGCATGAAAATTTAATTAGTATCGTGGTTATGATGTACCTAAACTCACGATCGAGGGAACCAAAATGACTTCAACTAGTAAAGGAAAGCTGGTTACGCACCCCCCCGGTCAAATTACGACGTCGGACAGACAACAGACGCCAGAGAATAAGGGCAATTAGAGGATAAGCCATGACTACCTAGATAAAGATTTCAGGGTAATAACTTTCCTATTCATAACAGCGAAATGCCCTCGGTTTCTTCACAAACCTATCAGCACATCGACATATGCATACCGATCTATACCAAGACGTCTTCCGTCGTCCATCCAGCGTCCATGAGCAGAACCAAAAGAGCAACGAAACGAAAAACCAAACTTAGATAGATAGATAGATAAGAGTTTAGATGGGGTATAAAAAGAAACCTGAGTAGGCCAAAAAGGCCCTTTTCAGCACCCCAAGTCCTAGTAAAGTTCTATTCCGTAATATACCTCGCAAACCCAACAATTCTAGATAAACTCAAATTATGTCCATCCTCTTGATCCAAAGTCTCAGTTCCGAAGAATGTCTTTCGTAAGTCCTTCAAGGCTAAGCAGTTCATTGTCAAATGTTGAGCAGTCTCCGGCTCAGTTCCGCAGAATGTGCACAAGTTGTTATCCAGTAAACCTATTCTGTATAAGTGGAAATTAAAAGTCCCATGTCCTGTCAAAAATTGTATGGCTATTCTCATACGGTCTTTATTCAGTTTCCAAAGGAATTTTGATCTAAATTTATTAGGTTTATCAAAGAAAACCCTAGTCTGTCTACAATCAGTATTATTAGTCCATCTCCTACTATGTTCTATAAAAGACCTTTCCTCCAGCCACGTTTTAATTACAGTAACGCTAATAGGTACATGAGGTTCCTGTCCTAGAGTCTTCATATTAGACCCGTGCCTAGCTAATTCGTCAGCTATTTCATTACCTAATACTCCGGAATGCCATTTTACCAAGCCCAGAGTCACCGTATTGTTTCGACCTAGTCTGTTAAGCCACTTCACACACCCAAGGGTGCATAGTGATTTAATTTGCCTTTTCCCGAGTGCCAGCACCGCAGCTTTACTATCACTAAAAATACCTATCTTTTTATTCTTAAGTCTAAAACCATCTGTTATCATGGCACATCTTTCGATGGCCAGCACCTCTGCCTGAAAGACAGTAGTCAGGCTACCCAGGGGGAATGATTCCCTTACTTTACCCGGTATATATATATACCTGCACCACATCGCCTGAGACCATTCTCAATGACCGACCCATCCGTATAACACAGCAAGTCAAAGTCATCTTGCCTAATATCAGCCCAGTCATTACAACTCCAATTCTGTTTTTGTCTTATAGAGCTTATAATATCACATGGTAGGTTCAATAAGCCTCCAACATTCTTGGTCAGCATATACATATGAGCAGATGAGCCCAATGCATGATTGCTTTGCCAAAGGCCTAGGTTCTTAAGCCTTATGTATTCTTTAACCGCACTTTCTTTGATTAAGATATCAATAGGCGGTATACATAAAATTGTCTCAATGCCGCGCACCGGTGTAGATCTAAAAGCACCAGTTATCATACGACAAGTCATAGCTTGAACCTTTTCTAACATTTTTCGATAAGTAACCAGTTCAATCCTATGCCACCAACAAATTACCCCATAAAGGAGTGTTGGGAGAACAACTGTTCTATAAAGGAAGTATATAACTTGAGGACGAAGACCCCAGTTACTTCCAATAAACCTTTTAAGAGCAAAGGACTTAAGCCGTGCTTCTTCAATATGAGTCTTCCAAGTTAGACGATGGTCTAACCATAGGCCAAGATATTTAACCTTATCACCGAACGGAATAACTGCGCCTCCAATGCGAATATCCGTTAGGCCGTCCAACCTTCTTTTCCTTGTAAAAATTACACCCTTACACTTTTGTGCATTGACAGAAAGGCCTCTAGGACAGCACCACGCATGAAGCTCATCCAGAGACCGCTGAAGTCTGTTGCAAGTAGTTCTTAGACATCTTGAAGATGTCAGAAGGACTAGATCATCAGAATATCCTACGCACAACACCCTGTTAACATTAAGTCTGTTAATAATATCATTTACCACTAGACACCAGAGCACGGGGGAAGGAACACCTCCTTGCGGAAATCCCCTGTTCGCTCTGACCGCCAGTCTGGCTTGTCCCTTTTCAACTACAATAACTCTCATCCTCAATAATTTATGAATCCAAGTTGCGATGAAATTTGGAATACCAAATTCATCCATGCTTTTTAGAATGAACTCAAATTTTGTGCAGTCAAAAGCTCCAGTAATGTCTAGGAACACCGCAAGAATAAATTTGCCAGAAACCATTTCCTGTTCAATCCATGCCGTAGTATTCTGAAGGGCAGACATGGTACAAAACCAAACTTAGTAGGTCCGACGTGTGATAGTAAAGCATCAGAGTCGGACAGTATAGTCGTCCGAAGTCCGCGCTGCCTAACTGTTTCAGGGTTAAAATAACATCTACTTCATTTATAGGATTAATATATTAATAAAATTACTATACTAATAACAATATCTTAATACTAAGTCCATAACTACATTAACTAACGATATTTAGTTAATAAATATACTGAATAACTTTTAATATTAGTTTTATATAAAATATATATTAAGTCTTGGGCTCTCCCTAACTTACATAGTTATGTACATATACACCAATTTCTAATACCCTATATACATATGTACAACAAATGTTTTGTGACGGGTGCCACAAAACAATGTAAAATTGGACCGATTTCCGAAAGACAAACAAACACGTGAGTGGGATACCTGACAGGGGCCCCTAATTCTTTACCCGATGTGTTGATCGAGGCACGGGCCAAGTCTTTGAACGCGGCTGCTTGAGCCGATCATTTTGATACCCGCTATTACA
This sequence comes from Trileptium ribeirensis, assembly GCA_030248225.1. NCBI lineage: Eukaryota > Metazoa > Nematoda > Enoplea > Enoplida > Thoracostomopsidae > Trileptium > Trileptium ribeirensis. The sequence goes on from JASANE010010187.1 coordinate 11,701, forward strand.
AGGGTAAGACTAGGGTCGGGGAAATCGGGCTGCCGAGCGAGCCCATCCAGGTCTACTGTAGAAGAGATGATTTCAGGGCACTGAAACGGTTAGGCTATGTTCTGAGGGATAGTCAATTACATTTTTGAATCGATTTAAAGCGGAGAACACAGCGATGGGCGAGATGCCCATCTGAAAAATTTCCGTAATTTTCATGGAGGTACTGCATCCAAGGTGGGCCCACCGTGTTTATACCGTGCTCAAATTAAAACTTACTAAAGTCCAGTGTTCATTATTATAAGTTTTATTATCAAACTCTATTAAGTATATAGTTAATAACATATTTAGTTCTAACTCATCTTAACACCCGAAAAGTTTCAAGCCCGAAAAGTCTGGCCCGCACCTGGAAATTTTGAGCCGATCCGGAGTTATGAGCCAGAATAGCAATGACCCTCAGTTCCGAGGACTCGGAATCGATGTCTTGAGAAGTGTTTTACAAAATTTTTCTGCTACCCCAGTGAAAATGAACATTGACACTGTTGACATTTAAAATATTCCAAATTTTTTGCAAATTTGCTGTACACTGTACGGCGAACAACACAAAACCTGGAGTGCACTCAGGTGCTGAGGCGCACGGAACGGGTTCTTCAGGGTACATATTTTTCTTCAAATTAATATAAACTGACTTCCTTATCACGTACCCTCATGTCAAATTTTAGAGCTAATACAAGTTACAAAATCGAACGTACAAGCACAAATCGCGGGTAGGAACCTCACCAAACACTGCCAGCGGTAAACGTATATACACACGGACATCCTTTTTTCAACACTTCATAATTATTACATGTGCATTTCAAAACACAACGAATAAGGATGGTGTGTCAGGACCGGTAAGATGCCAGGAGGTATACTGCCTGAACCGGCCGACCAGAAACACATTAATTATACGCGAGTTATTGATATTACGAACAGTTAAGTCATGCAAGTTTCACATGACCAGGTAAGTCATGCAAGTTTCACATGACCAACATACACATCGATAATAAACATAAAATCATTTACAAAAGCTACAATAAAGGCACAAAATTCAAGCAAATCAATTGGTTCATACATTCTTTGTACAATTACCATATATATAGCCCCAAACCATATACAAATCGAATATTCGGTCATTATTCTTACAGTTATGGCAATAAATCATACAATTCTAACGAAAAATTTTACAATTATAGCGATAGATCACACAATTGTAACAATAGATCATACAATTATAACGATAGCTTATTTTATAGTTATGGATTCGATACAAATCTTGCAAGATCGTTACAAACCACATGTATGCTGTCCTGAATGTACTTTCAGCGATACGTTAAAATAGTTAACCAAACACGAAGGCATACTTAAAGGTGTACAAGAGGTCCACGACAATAAGACCACTACGATATATTAAGTACTAATCTATAAAGGTCAAAAGTTCTATAATGGGTCCACGAGCTACACGTATAATTTCCATTTTAACATATCGCGGTAACGAATGTATTACAGCAAATACGTGAAGACACATTGACAAAGGCATGAGCATACAATGATAAACAGATAAATACACGAGGGACCACGTATGGATATTTAAAGGTATACGTACATGCATTGGTGCGAAATTTTTCGGACTTACTCTTTTTGAGAGTATTAGATTTTTGCCTTTTAAATTTTCATTTGATTTTTGGATTATCCATATTTTTGCAATAGATCTTTGACGTTGGAAGTTGTAATTTAGAATAGTATTTTAAATAAGAAAAAACTGAGGTGTACGTGTCGTGGTAATAGCTCATGGTTTGTATCTCAACATGACCTACCGTGTTATTTTACCACGCTGAATATATTTTGGTCGGTTTAACCCAGTTCTTCATGAATTAATTTGCATTTCGACTATCGCTTAACAAACAGTTGCCGGACCCTAGCCGTTTGCATCAGAGTTGACACACTAAGCTACGACGACGCTGCTGCCTGGATCCATAACGCTCCTCACAAAGCAAGTGAATAGCAACACGCAACCAAATGTACGCAACGAACTAAGTCAATGCACCAAGTTGTACTGTATTAAAGCAACCACATGCGATAAAGGGTTAGATTCCTGTATTTTCTGTTAAAATATCTTACGTACCAGGAAATGATTGAAACTCTATACCAGATGTTTGAAAAAATGCCGTAGTTTGAACAAAAAGGTTTACCTTATGTTGGGAATTCAGGTATTAGTTAGATCTTAACTAGGGACTTATCGCCCAGAAAGCGAATTCTGACTATAAAAGTTATACACGCGGCAAAATTATATATCCAACCCCACAGTGTATGTAAACTCAGTAGCAATTCGACGCAAATACTATATAGAGCTATGCTTTCTGAAAAAAATGAGCCCAACCGCGGCCGAAACCCTCTACTCGTTAAGGAGATATGACCAATTTAGTGTACATATTCGGGATCCCAAGAGACCATATAAAAACCCATCTTGATGCAACTCTAGCTGGCGGTTAGGTCAATAGCAACACACACCACATAGCCATGTAGAGCTGTGCTTTCTAAACAAAATGCCGCGGTTGGGCCGAATCGTTTTAGTCGTTAAGGAGATCCGACCAATTTAGTGTCTTACGGATGGATCCCAGAGGCTTATTTAACAATCCATCTCGATGCAGCTTTGCCTAGCAGGTGAGGTCAACAACAACGCACATAGCAACATTGAGTTTTGTTTTCTGAACACAATCATCTCAACTGCGATCGAATCGCTATAGTCGTTAAGAAGGTGCGACCGACTTAGTGTCTCCCGGATCCCAAAAGTCTATTTAAAAATCTTGACATACTATATTACAGACGTGTTTGCTCAGAGCTCTGCCTTCGCCGCTCCCGAATTGGCAAAAAACCGTATAACTTTATTCTACAACAATGTACCGGAACAAATCAGCTTTTCGGTACAACGAGAATAAACAATTTTGATGAGCGGCAACAAAGAAGAAACATCAGCAGTCAAACGTACCGACTTTCGCGTTCCTTTATCAATTCGTGTGGATCGATACCAACCGGAATCTTAATTGGCGTTACACGATTTTGTCTTTGCTGTTGAAGTTGTAACACTGCAAGCAAGCTATACGGCGTTTGTTGCATTTTACCGACCTGGCCTCCTAAAGATGACAACAGAAAACCAAATATTGTATTGCATAGCTACTTTAACCAGAACATTTTAATTTATTCGTCACATAAGTGTAATGTTTGCGAAACGTGTTTCAAACTGTACCTCACATAGACTAGTAACTCTATCGAAATTGAGGACGTAGTGAAGCATAGGTACTCATACGCCTTTTGAATGCACAGACAATCAAGTCTCCACAGCATAAGTAGCGTCAATATGCTATGCGTGGATATCACACAATACCGCACAAGTCAGAACCAAACTAAAAGCGGCAGCGAGTTTCCGATGCCCAAAAACCCCCAAGTGAAAATTTTCGGCCGCTCAGGACATGAGAAAATTTTAGAATTTTGGGTCGAAGAACTAGACCTCAAGTAAAAATACGCTTGGGGATGTACAGGCAAATCGGCTATGCCTGTTCGAATGAGCGCAAGACCATGAAAATCGGTTAAGTCGTTCCAAGCTATGACCGATCACACACACACAGACGGAATTTGAAAGTTTTCACCCATGCAACGCACAATCTCCACTGCGTTACACTACGCTATGATGAATATCCAAAAATTCAACATCACAATATGATTAGATCTATGTTACACTAAGAACTTCCTGGTCGATGTTGAGATGAAGCGTTACTCCCAATTTAAGTAAAAATCATTACAAGTCAACCAACTTAACACAACAGTATTTCTACTTAAATCGGTGGTCTTAGTCGTAAATACATTCAACATGCAGACACCCACTAGTCAAACGACTACGACGTACAACAACTCAAATTGAGTAGGCTATATAGGTGAACACTAATACCAACAAAAAGTACTCTATCGAGATTGCAGAACGTAGTGAAGCATAGGTACAGCTACAATTTTGATTGCACAGCCAATCAGCTCTCAATAGCATTCGTCGATATACTCTATGTGGATATCACACAATACCACACATGTTAGAACAAACTAACACCGACAATAAGTTTCCCATGCCTGAAAACCCCCAGTGCAAGCTATCAGCCTCCCATGACGTCACAATAAAATTGGGAATTTTGGGTGGATGAACCATGGGGGCGCCTTATCCTCGTACCCATGGAATCATGTGTCGCAGAGCAAAATCAACACCGGTAATGAGTTTCCCATGCCTTAGAACCTCCAAGTAAAACTTTTCACCCGTCCAGGACGTCAGAACAAATTTTCGAATTTTGGGTTGAGGAACCACGCGGGTGCCATACCTCAAACCCGTGAACCAGATCCTTAATCAAAAACCAAAGAAGAGGCATCGGCATTCATCATTTTGCTGTGAAATAAAGCCAACCAGGGGAAAAACCTTAAGACAAAAATAACCTTTCTTTCGTGAGGGGTACTAAAATGAGGTAAAATACCCTCATTTTGCTCTCTGACCCCGAACCTTGAGGGTGCCAAACAATAGCCACGGAATCATGCGTTGTACAGCAAAACCAGCACCGGCAATGAGTTTCCCATGCCGGAAAACCTCCAAGTGAAACTTTTCAGCCGCACAGGACGCCAGAACAAATTTTCTGATTTTAAGTCGAGGTACCACTTCTAAATGTTGGGCACTCACGAAGGAAGCAGCCATCTTCTAGCCACTGACAGAAAAATGATGCGGTGGATGGCAGGAGGGCGTTGGAAAGACCGCGCATCCAGCGAGAATGTGGCGAAATCACATGGACTTACGTCGCTGAAGACAGAACTGACCAACCGGAGGCTGAGATGGTACGGCCACATTCAACGCAGAACTTGCGGCGTGTCGAAACAAGCATTCGAAGGAAAGGCGCCCCGTGGGAGGCCGAAAAAGAAGTGGGAACAGGTCGTCAAAGATGACATGCAATCGATAGGGCTACGAATTGAGGACACGCAAGACAGGGACAAATGGAAAAGAGTGCTGATGTCACGGTGCAGTCGAGCCCGTTGCACGCGCGATGGAACCAATCGACTCTAAAGGATGTGGTGATAAGTCGAGGTACCACGAGGGTGCCATACCTTGAACCCCATAACTGCAAAACCGAAGCCTTAATCAACAAACAAAAAAGGAAGGATCGGCATTTATCATTTTACTACGAAATAAAACCAACTAGAGAAAAAATTCGAATGTTAAGATAAAAATAACCTTGCTTCCCTGAAGGGTACTAAAATGGGGACAACCCCTTCTTTTGACCTCTGACGCCGTAACATTCGTACTCATAGAACCCCATGGGTGGCAGAGTAAAGCCAACACCGGCAATGAGTTTCCCACGTAAAACTTTTCAGCCGCCCAGGACGCCAGAACAAACACTGTCAGGTGGATGTCATGGTGAGCCCAATCAGGGTCGGGCCGCCATCGCCCGAACGCTCTCGATAGCATAGGTCGATATTCTATATGCGGATATCACACAATGCCGCACAAGTTACAACGAAGCTAACGCCAGCAATAAGTTTCCCATTGCCACAAAACCTCCAAGTGCAAGCTATCAGTCTCCCAGGACTTAACAATAAAATCATAAATTTTGGATCGATGAACCATAGCAGAGCCTTAATCCAAAAACAAAAAAGAGGCATCGGCATTTATCATTTTGCTATGAAATAAAACTAACCAGAGAAAAAAATTCGAAATCAAAAACGCTCGTAGATTACACGGTAAATTATGCCGGTTCGAATGAGCCCAAGATCATGAAATTCGGTTAAGTCGTTCCCGAGTTAAGGCCGCTCACACACACAGACGGAATTAAAAACTTTTACCCCTGCCACACACAATCCCCAATACGTTCAGATACTACAATTGAAAAATACCAAGCAGCACCAGAAAGAGTACTGTACTGATAAAATCGGAAAAAGCTACAGTACGAATCGACATTTTGAAAACATAAGCCAAGGCCTAAACAATGGCATTGCTAAGAAGGTTCTTCATTCTATAAACGGTTTAAGCATGACCCCTGACCCCGGAACCAGATCCCAAATCAAAAAGGCTCGGAGATTACACGGTAAACTATGCCGGTTCGAATGAGCCCAAGATCTTGAAAAAATCGCCTAAGTCGTTCCCGAGTTAAGGCCGATCATACACACAGACGGAATTTAAAAACTTTCACCCCTGCCACACACAATCTATGACCCTAACATATTTTAAGCTAATAGCTCAAATTGTTCTAAATGAGTTTAATACAGCATTAGGTATACAAATACCTGAACATTTTGATCTTAAATATGTAAGAGCTGTGCACTTTTTTATGGCACCAACCTGGCATACTATACGGTTCCGGCAATACTGATTTCCGTTTTCCAGTCTTTTCTTGACCAGTATCTGAATAAAGTGAATAATGTCAGATAAAAATTTCTTCATTAAACGGATAGAAAAACGATTATTAATCAAGAAATATGTATACAATTTATTAAGCTGAAGCACAGTCAATCATTATTTGGATCAAAACTAATTGTACCAGCAACAATTTCACAACATAAGTATACAATCGTGAAGCTGCTGATTAGGTGTAAAACAGCATGCAACAAAAGTCAATTCTGCTATTCAGAAAAGCACTTATTCACAGAATCAGGACAAGTTTTCTAGAAACTAAGAGTAAGTTCTAGCAATGTATTTACTACAATGTAACTTTGGAAATTCGCCGAAAATGAATATGACGCCCCAAAGATTTCCCAACCACTCTACATTTTAGACTTCTGGGGTGGAATTATAGTAAGTACATTAGTGACTCGCAATTCGAAGAGAAATGAAACGAAAGTTTACGACGCTTCAACATACACCTCGATAACGAATGAACTAGAACTTCACAGCTTTTAACAGAAAAACAACTTAAAATTGATTGGTCGACCATGTTTCTAGTCTATATTATCATTTCATCACATAGACAACTCCCAGCAACCTATATGTAATACGTAACCAAACGTGAAATAACCTATATTCTAGAAATCGGGTTCATTGACCTTAAACCCAAAGAAAACGTCTGAAAAGCATAAGTGTTTGAGTCTAGATAACCGAACCATTGTATTCAAAATTCCAGAAAACATCTTTATAGACTATTTTGGATGCCATGAACCAAATTATTGAAGACCGGCTACATTTTGGAAGATGTTGTTGATTGGGTCGCTGTATCACTGCCATTCGGAGTGCTGCACAGCGGAGACGACTGGCGGTTAGTTGAAGGCGATGCCAAAGAGCAGCGTCTTCAGCTGCTTCCCGAAAGCCACGATGGTATCGGCTGACCGAATTGAAACAGGAAGAATGTTCCAGATAGGTGGAGCAAAGGAGTCAAAGCTGTTGAAAGGTCGCCTAGGGACGACCATTTCACGAACGTTAAACAGTCGCTCACTGTCGCACAGCTGCAGCGTTTCTGCCAGATATTGCGGCCCGTTACCACAGAGGCATTTGAAAGTGATTACCTCTACCTTGAAGATGATACGTTGTTTTATTGGTAACCAATGCAAATTACGACGCACTGACGTGCTATGATCAAACCGGCGAGTTAAAGTCACAACTCGAGCCGCTCGGAGCGGCACAGCAAACAGCCATCGGGATAGTGGTTTGACGGCATTGTCCGGCAGACGGCAATAAAGTGAGTTGCAGTAGTCAAGACGGGAGGTAACAAATGTCTTAATCATCGTAGCCGCAGTAGTGGTGTCAAGACGACGTCGTATTCGTCGGATTTCTGCTAGTTGCCACATCAATGAACGGCTAAAGTTCAGTACGTGGTGTTTGAGTGTTATTTTATCATCGATATTGACGCCTAGGAAGCTCAGAGACGTCACTCGTCTGATTGAATGACCATCGATCGTAATGCTTTCGACGCTGGTGTCGTTGCTGCTAACTGCCATGAACTCAGATTTGCATGGATTACGTTTCGGCATGTTTGTGCGAAACCAGTTAACGGTTGTTGCAACTGAGTCATGCAATCGCTGAAGTTATCCTACCTCAGTTGATGTATCATAGTTCACATAAATGATGATGTCGTCGGCAAACATTGCACAGCGGCATCCGGTTGCGGCAATCAAGTCTGATAAAGGCGCTGTATACATATTAAACAGCATGGGGCTAAGGACAGCTGCGTTGGAGAACACCATATAATACACTACTGCGGGGTGATGATGTGCCGTTATACAAGACATAGTTGAATCGACCAGACATGTCGTTCTGGAACCAAGACAAACAATCGCCAGAGATGTGAAAAACAGAGTATAGGCATATATATATATAAATATAATATACGTATGTATATATATATATAATATGATCTCAAATTTGACTTTAGATCATAAGCTACCGTATTCAATGTAATTAGTAATCCTGAACACACTGGTTTCAAGTCACAAACACGCAATAACTGGCGTCTCCAAATAGGGCGACAGATATATCGACTTCTCCTCAGTTCATGCCCACAGGTACATTTTGGCTTAACCCAGCTCACGACCCCCAGGTATTTTCCAGAGTGGCTAAGAGTTAACTGATTTGTCTTTTTTGGGCTAAAAATAATTTTTCACTGTTTTGGCTAAAAATCTCAAAAGTTTCCCTATGGGGCTAAACTTGCTTAAAATTTGCACTTCATAATTGCAGTCATTCGTTAAATTACACACATTTGTAGATTTGTTCCAGTCATGGACCCTTATGATTCTCCAGTTGAATTGGTGTGTATCGCCCCATATATCTTCAGATCTCCTCAGTATCGAACTTGGGGGCCCTACAGGTATAATTTTTCAGTTTGGAGAAGCCAGAATAATATGCCGAAATTGAAACATCGAAATTTGTGGCAAACGGCACCGAATCATATCAGGCTTCAAATTTGACTTTAGATCATAAGCTACCGTATTCAATGTAATTAGTAATCCTGAACACACTGGTTTCAAGTCACAAACACGCAATAACTGGCGTCTCCAAATAGGGCGACAGATATATCGACTTCTCCTCAGTTCATGCCCACAGGTAAATTTTGGCTTAACCCAGCTCACGACCCCCAGGTATTTTCCAGAGTGGCTAAGAGTTAACTGATTTGTCTTTTTTGGGCTAAAAATAATTTTTCACTGTTTTGGCTAAAAATCTCAAAAGTTTCTCTGTGGGGCTAAACTTGCTTAAAATTTGCACTTCATAATTGCAGTCATTCGTTAAATTACACACATTTGTAGATTTGTTCCAGTCATGGACCCTTATGATTCTCCAGTTGAATTGGTGTGTATCGCCCCATATATCTTCAGATCTCCCCAGTACCGAACTTGGGGGCCCTTCAGGTATAATTTTTCAGTTTGGAGAAGCCAGAATAATATGCCGAAATTGAAACATCGAAATTTGTGGCAAACGGGACCGAATCATATCCAGGCCTATAGAGACCCAAAGAGTGGTCCCACCCAAAAATGTTGCTTTACAAAGTTGAAGATCTCGATGAGCCAATTCCGGCTAGCATCATCCTCGATGTGAAACCTGTATGACGAAAGTTGCACTGCGAAAAACAGGTACCCATATGGCCAGCTTTAGCAAGTTGTTTTAAATCGTTTTGGCCAACAAAATAGATGGTTCATTGACACCATATCTACGATCAAACTAAAAAATTGTCTAAATCCACTTATGCGAACATGAGTCATGACAATAGAAGGAATTTTCGCAATCTTTCATCCTAGCGCTCTCAGTGCAAACACCGCACGCTCCACTACAATGATCCTACCTCGTGGCTGACATGACGCCAGAATAGCCTAAAACGGTATTACGCATACTAAAGTTATAAAGCATGTATTCCTACCCGGTGCTTGGCACGCAGCCATAATAAGCTGTGGCGGTACAGGCATATTACGTGCAAGGTATCGATACACCTGGATTTGAGCTTTGATTTGCGACAGTTGTTCAGGGGTAATCGTGCCTGAAAAGATTAACTTATGCATATATATGAAATAATCCATTTGTAATCAAAAATATAGTTGAGTTAAGCAATATTTGATATTATAAATCTTGCCAAAAATTGGTTCCCACTACAGTTACGTGCACCTAGAGCGAAGAAGTCAGAACTAAACAATAGTTAGATCAGTGTCGTTATTCAGCTCGACCAGAGGCATCAGTAAGCCGGACCACAAATTTTTATGACCTTGGTATATAATATAAACAATTATCACATTTTCATTAAAGTAGAATAAACGCACGTAATGATGTAAACTACTTCAAAACCTACGACTGTCGTTTCTTTTCTCTTATCACTAGTAATTCTATCGAGATTGCAGAACGTAGTGAACCTTCTAGTACACCTACGTCTTTTGCGTACACAGCCAATGAGCTCTCGATAGCATACGTCGATATGCTATATGAGGATATCACACAGTACAGCACAAGTTAGAACAAAACTAACATTGGTAATAAGTTTCATTTTAATGACGCTAATTAATATAATATAATCACGCTAATTTTAATGTCAATGAAATTGTTAACAAAGCAATGGATGAATTTCGTGAAATTGAACAGAAGAAAAACAATGTAATAATTTTTGGTAAAGTGGAGCGGGATGATGTCGATCCCCTATCTGCTGCTAGGGACGTGATTGGAGCACTTGGTGCAGAGCCATCATCTATTGTTAATTGTAGCCGTATTGGTAAAGTTGTTTCTGGTAAAAATAGGCCGTTGCGCGTTACCTTAGTTAATTCTGATACAAAACGTTTAATTTTATCTAATGCTAAAAGTTTGAAGGAAAAGGGCTATTATAATGTTTTTGTCAAACCGGATTACACGTTGGTTCAACAAGAGAAACATCGAAATCTAGTGACGGCTGTGAAAGCTGCGAATGCCTCCAAACGTACTGTTCGAATTTCTGGTTGGCGTCTTGTCCCTTTAGCAACACCGGCGAACACGATGCCGCGTTCATCCACCGGGTCAGCTCAGTAACTGTTAATCCTGTTTCTTGTTTTGATAATTATTACAGTTTACAATTAACATATATATAGTTTATTTAATAATCGTAATATGTCAACCAATTCTGCTTCAAATGCAACGACTTTTTCTAAATACGGTTTTAATAAATATATATTTTCTTCGTATAAGTCTGACGCTTCTCTTAATCGTACTAAAAACTTAAATAGTATATCACATGTAACTAAAATTGCGACATGGTTTTGTACTGCACTGAAACATGACTTGTCTGTGTGTTTCATGACGCCAAATCTGTTATCATTGGGTCTGCTTGTTCATCTAATTTGTATTTAAATGATTCTATTAGAAACGTAGCCGGTTCGTGTTTTTCCACTGGAATTAATTTGCAAAACTGTATATTTAGCAATATTCAATTTGATAATGTTGGTTACCGTGAACTACGGTTTAATTGTTCTACTGACTGTTCTGTTAAATCTGGCACTACTTCGTATAATTATTCTACATCGAACGCTATTGAGAGATCAAATTATATTTCTTGTGTTTTGCTGAATGCGAGAAGCATCATGAACAAACTATCATTGTTTAAACTGTTTCTGTCTGATAATTATTATCCCGATATTATTGGAGTGACTGAGTCGTGGAGCAATGATGAAGTACCTTCAGCCCTACTAAATCTTCCGGGCTACGTGATGTTTCGAACAGATCGTCCGCAAACTGAGGACCGTAGTAGAGGGGGTGGGGTTCTCCTGTATGTCAAGCATCAACTATCACCTTGTCCTGTCAATTTAACTATCTCAACAACATACCCTGAACTGTCACAATGTGTACTACATGTTGCTGGGCTCTCCATACATGTTGTTCTGGTAGATCGACCAGATTCCAACACCGTTGATCAGAATAACCTATTATTTGACTTTATTAGCCGCATCACTTTCCACAATTTTTGTAATACTCTTTTGCTTGGCGATTTTAACTACAAAGATATCTGTTGGTCGTCTTTTTCATGGCCGGTTTCGTGCGACACTTTTATGGATTCAATTCTCCAAGCTGGTCTTTTTCACTACCGGTACACGTATGAACAGTGTTCTTGACCTTGTATTCTCCAATGAACAATACTTTGTCGACCGTGTCTCTGTTCAACCTGGTATTGGTCATAGTGACCACAATGCTGCCTTCTTCTCATTATCTGTTACTACGAATAGAGCGCCTATTCACGTTAAGAAACAATACAGTAGAACCAATTGGTCCCTATTTCAGCGCCGTCTTTCTTCCTCGGTATATTTTGTTGGAAATGCTGATTCCCACGTTGAATCATGAAGAACTGTATTAACTTAGTTATTGATACTACAGTTCCAACTACTATTGTTAATTCGGATCATACAAAACCTCTCTGAGCTGATGGTTTGTGTATGGCTGCTTTGCGCAACCAGCGCACCCGTTTACGTAAATATCAACGTACTAGATCTGTCATAGATTTTGACCGATATCTTGCAGCATGTGAGGTTGTTATCCAGGAGTCACGTCGCGCCATATTTCGGTTTGAGTCAAAGTTGTCCAGAGATATTGATGTAGATGCTAAATCATTCTGGAGATACGTTAATTCCAGTTTGAAAAGTAAGCCCTGTATTGGCCCGTTTCATCGCCAGGACCAGACTTTCACCCAGAGTGATTTTGAAGCTGCCGAAATACTTGCTGATCATTTTGAAAGTGTCTATGTAGACGAACCTCAGTTTGATCATGACTGCCATCCTCGAACCCAGGCAAGGCTTTCTCACGTGGTGTTTTCGCAAAATGCTGTAACGAAGGCTATCGACAAAATGAAACCGTTCTCCGCTCCTGGACCAGATTCAATTCCTCCGATGGTACCTACTGAAATCGTGCAAGTCAACTCTGGTACCAATATTGCGTAATCTATTTGATGGTTTAATGTCAACCTCTTCAGTGCCGAACGTCTGGAAAGCTGCCAATGTAGTACCAATCCATAAACAAGGCTCTGTTCATGACCCAGCAAACTTTAGACCTATCAGCCTAACTAGCTGTGTAGGCAAGGTCATGGAAACTGTCGTTGCCGACTGTCTTGTGAAACATGCCACATATAATAACTTGTTCTCTTGCAGTCAATTTGGTTTTAAGTCTGGTCGTTCCTGTATGCTTCAACTACTTGAATACTTAGACTGGGTCGTCTCTGTGATCAATGATCGAGACTGTGCATATGTTGTTTACCTCGATTTCTGCAAAGCTTTTGATAGGGTGCCCCGATGTCGATTAATTAGTAAACTCAAAGCGCACGGCGTATCTGGTAATCTCCTCAAATGAATTGACTGTTTTCTGACTAATCGAACACAAAACGTTGTCGTGAACGGCTCTTACTCTAGGACGATCAGGGTAACGAGTGGTGTACCCCAAGGTAGCGTCCTTGGTCCTGTTTTATTTCTGTACTACATAAACGATATAGACGATATTGTTCCTGGCGCTATCTGCAAATTTACCGATGACACAAAAATCATGCGACGCATTCATATGTCCGAGCCATGTTTACAAATTCTCGACACGATAGATATGCAACTCGACCAAAATAGCTTGGCTGAATGGGGTGATAAATATTTGATGGAATTTAACGTCGATAAATGCGCATGTCTTCATTTCGGTCACAACAATCTGTTAAAAAACTACTCCATTCAAGGCAACGCATTTCCTAATAGTTTGTTCGAAAATGATCTCGGTGTAATCATGTCTGCTCATCTTAAATCCTCCAGACATTGCACTGCTGCTGTTCGCAAGGCTGAGTTTGTTGTCTATTGCATCCGCCGTTCCATTCAATTCATGTCTAAACCAATCTTCACTAAACTTTTTAAGTCGTTGATTCGTCCACACCTTGAATATGCTTCGTCTGTGTGGTGCTCCCACTACGTGCGCGACAAGAACGTAATCGAAGCCGTACAGCGTCGAGCTACCAAATTATACCGTCCTACTCGACATTTGTGTTACGAAGATCGTTTACAGCATTTGGGACTACAAAAGCTCGAAACTAGACGATATAGGTCCGACCTTATTCTAAATTACAAGCTTTTTCATGGACTGGTTGATCTCCCTGTATTACACTTCTTTAATCTTGACATTGATGCACGTCTTCGGGGTCACAATTTCAAACTTAAACCTCGATTCACTCCAAGACTGGATGCTGCACGATATACGTTTGCTTATAGAGAAATCAACGCCTGGTATAATCTTCCCTGGGATATAGTTAACGCCCCGAATCTTGCCTCATTTAAGCGATTGCTCCACGACTCAGGCACCTTGCAGTAACGTCGTTTTTGCTGCCTGTCGGTTTTGTGTTTGCTTCCAGTCATGTTGCTCCGTTTCAACGTAGTCGATATCTTCAATACACTCGAACGTGAACGGCCGACTACGGCTGATGCGTGGCCATTCACAATCAATTGGTGACATCTCATTGACAATTCAAGGTGGCCACACCTAGGTAATTCAGGTAATTCGGTTTCCCGTGCCGCAAAACCCCCAAGTGCAAGCTATCAGCAACGTAATAGTAAAATTAGGAATTTTCAGACGATGAATCGTGGCCGCGCCATACCATACGTACCTATAGAACCATGGATCGCAGAGCAAAATCAACATCAGCAATAAGTTTACCGTGCTCGAAAACCAACAAGTAAAACTTTTCAGCCACCCAGGACGTCAAAACAAATTTTCGAATTTTGGGTGTAGTGAAGGGTATGGTGCCAAACCTCAAACCCCATAACTTCCGAACCGGAGCCTTAATCGAAAAAACAAAAAATATGCATCAGCATTTATCATTTTACTATGAAACAAAATATACCATAAATAAATTCGAAAGTTAAAATAAAAATAACCTTGCTTCCGTAAAGGGTGCTAAAATGGGCTAAAAACCCCTCAATTTGACCTCTGACCCCGAACCATGGGAACAGCATACCCCCGTACCCATGGAACCATAGGTCGCAGAGTAAAGTCAACACCGGCAATGAGTATCTCATACCCGAAACCCCCCAAATGAAACTTTTCAGCCCCCAGGACGACACAACAAATTTTCGAATTTTGGGTCGAGGAACCACGAGGGTGCCATACCTCAAATCCCATAACTCCAGAACCGGAGCCTTAATCAAAAAACCAAAAAAGAGGCATCGGCATTTATCATTTTACTATGAAATAAAACAAACCAGAAAAATAATTCGAAAGTTAAGATAAAAATAACCTTGATTCCGCGAAGAGTACTAAAATGGAGTGAAAAACTCTCATTTTGACCTCTGACCTCGAACCATGGGGGCGCCATACCCCCGTGCCCATGGAACCATGTGCCGCAGAGTAAAATCAACACCAGCAATGTTTGCCATGCCCGAAAGCCCCCAACTCAAACTTTTCAGCGGCCCAGGATGTCAGAACAAATTTTCTAATTTTAGGTCGTGGAGCCAACTCCAGAACCGCAGCCTTATCGGAAAACATAAAAGGCATCGGCATTTATCATTTTACTATGAAATAAACCATCCAGAGAAACATCCGTAAGTTAAGATAAAAATAACCTTGCTTCCGTGAAGGGTACTAAAATGAGGTGAAAAACCCTCATCTTGACATCTGAACCGAATCAAGGAGCGTCATACCCCGGTAAGCATGGAGCCATTGGTCACAGAGCAAAATCAGCATCGGCAATGAATTTCCCACGCCCGAAAACCCCCGGGTAAAACTTTTCAACAACCCAAGACGTCAGAACAAATTTTCAGATTTTGGGTCGAGGAATCATTGGGGCGCCATACCCCCCGTACCTCAAACCCCATGAATCCAGAACCGGAACCTTAATCGAAAAACAAAAAGTGGCATCGGCATTTATCATTCTACTATGAAATAAAACCATCTAGAGAAAAAATTCGAAAGTTAAGGTAACAACAACCTTGCTTCCGTGAAGGGTACTAAAATGGGTAAAAACCCACATTTTGACCCCTGACCCAAACCCCAAATCAAAATCCCTCGGGGATGTACACACGGTAAATCGACAATGCCGGTTCGAATGAGCCCAAGATCATGAAAATCGGTTAAGTCGTTCCCGAGTTATGGCCAATCACACACACAGACGTAAGTTAAAAGATTTCACTCCTGCAACACACAATCTCCACTACGTTTCACAACGTTCTAATTAAACACCTATATATTCTGTGACGTTTCGTACCTTTTCCAAAACCAGGGGTTAGCTATGAGCAACCTCGGGATAAAAACCAATGTTGTTGGTAATCATATTCAGAGGTCAATTATGTCAATTTCTTTCTAGAAAGTGCGATTAAATTATACAATAAATACAGACTGTGGTTGTGCTGAACATGTGTCAACAAAAGCACACTTGAGATTTGTGGAAATTTTAAGAGGCAAACGCAAGGTTAGCATCAGTAGTTAAAGTTGCGTATTTTTCTAAAAACTATCAATAATATATGTATAAATAAAGATTGCGCCTATTTGCATTCGTATGTGCCCATATGGGTAGGAGTTACCCCCTAAGGGTCATACCACCACCTAAAATATATTTGCCGCCCTAACCCCCTGCGCCACAACGCAGCGTAAAAAAATTTAGCGAAGTTACAAAACGTTTAAGGATGCAATGTTTGGAAAACTAAGGGGCATTGGAAAATTAGGAAGCGGGTGATTTTCGTTACCCCACTTCCCTACCACCCCCCCCCCCCGATAAATTTACCAATGTTGTGTTCCGGTCTGTGACACTGGGGTCAGAGACAAAGCGTTAGTTCTGACACCTAACAATCATGGAAGTTGTAAGTAGGAGTCAAGCCCACGGCTGTTGCGAATACCGAAGATCTTAAAAAATGGAGAATAGTGGCAATTTTTTGCTGAAATTTGGGTAAATAGAGGAAATTGGGTCACAGAGGGTGCAGTTTCACAGAAGAAAAAATTCCCAAACGAGCTATTTCAGTGTGTTCGTCATTAAAGATAAAAATAAAACATATGGTTTCGTCAGAAAATTTTGTTGCGCATTTCTAAGCCAAACTGAGCAAATGCACAGCGTTTTCCGCCAACAAATCTCTGCGCATAAAACAGGATATTTTATCATCAATAATGGATTTACTGAACTAAGATCGTAAAAGGTAAAGCTAATAACTTACTAATAGAACCATCGATGTGCCCTTTATTAGCTATATGGGCTTGGCCAGATCCAGGTCCATTAGTTTCGTCCGCTAAATCATTTTGATGCGATTCGGCTATGGAATGGCATTCGCTAACGGCAGACATACTGAGTATTGCTATTATCAAATCAATATGTACATCTAAAATAATTCCACGCCAAAAGTCTCAACATATATCAATAAAGAGTATATATTAAATCTTCCATTCAGTTTCATTCAGTAATAACGAGTTCAACATTTGTTTCAATAGCAGCTTCATAAACGACATCGGTAGTATATATATATTTAAAAGCACATATACGCTTTGCGGAAAACAATGCGAACTATAATGCCTAATTGGTCTATTTTATAGTATTTTTGTTTACTGAATTCTGAGTGCAGCAAGAAAACAGAACATATATAACCAAGAATTCTGCCTCGCCATAGTGGTGAATTTTGTGGTGTCCGTTTCTGGTTTTTGGGATGACACGAATAACGCAACGTCGACTGTGTGGATTGTCTTGCAGCATAGCTCATTTGAAAGCTTAAAATGTGCCTTTTAGTTAAACGCGAAAATCTATTGTACTATCTTCCTCTTAAAAACGGGGCTCGGTTCATGTCTGAATGATACCGGATAAATCATGATATGGGCTGTATCTCAGCAACTGGTGTTGATACCTCATTTTCACAGCGAACAAAGCTCTATAAAGACTGTTTATATTGCTTTGTTACGACTCTTTAAATGCAGTTAGCTGCAGAGCTGGCGTCTCTGTTCGACAAAAATTTTGCTAGAGGGCACGAATTCCCTGGCTTGAACACGGGGCACACCCCTCCGGCTTCGAAATCTAAAAATCTTGAAATGTAACATTTTCCAGCTAAAAACGTTACGTTGTTAATAAACGGCGTAAATGGTGTAAAAACGTATCTGCTAAGATTAAAATAAATCTTTCAATTAAGTTTTGCCGAAATTTATCAGATTTATTACTTCAAGAAGAGATTTTTATAAAAAAATTGTCAACTTTTTATGGTACTTAGGAGTGTTTTTAACCGGAGGTGGACAAAAATTTCGCCAGACGTCAACAAAGCATCACCAGTATTTTGCAAATGGGCACCGAAAAATTTCAGCCCCCTCTCCCACTTTTACTGTATTCTAGTAATTATCATATAATACATAGGCTGGGGGAACAATCGGTTTTAATGTGTCCATGACACCCTGCTTACACGTAAACAATCACATTGCAATAATTAGCTACATAATTGATAGTGGGTTCTTTCTATAGTGCAATTAAGTCATATGTAACTGTTTCACACTGATGTTTCGTTTACTGCTATTGTGGTATCGTACATAGCAATGTTGGATCATGTTTTGCTTTTAAATTACCCCATAAGACCGAAGATAAAAGAATAAAACAATATCACCGAAGCCACTCGAGCAATATGGGAGTGAAATTTATTTTGAACAGCAATTTTCATACATCCTAAACAGCAGTTCATCCTCTATGTAGCCATAAATGTACGTTTTATTGTCATTTGCGCGTTGTGTCAAAATGGATTTCAAATAGACCCGTGTGGCCCATAATACACAAAAAAACTGCAATATCTTCCAACGATATAAGTGATATTGAACTTACTTTGAACAGCAATTCAACGTAAACGCAGCTGTTCGCTGCGATGTTGTTGTGCTTAACTACGCTGCAGGGTTGTGTCAAAATATGTTTTTAAATACGCATGTACGACGCTAAATACGCAGTAAGCTGGTATATATTAAAGTTTCAACACTCGGAATTCGCCACCTTGTCGACAATGTGGGAACTACTGCAAGATATGCCAACAAAGATGGCTAAAAGCAAACGGCGTTTTAAGTTGAGGTGCGAAATCCGATCGGCGTTGAATTTCCCAATTTAAATAGAGTCGATTAAAACGATTTTAGGGAGAAGTCATTTTAATTGCCAGATTTTGATCGACTTTGGGCGGAATTAACTTGGCGCCAAAAATCCCGTTTCAAATCGGCTGACGCTGAGTTGCAGAATCTTATTACTACTTATATATGTACCTTTCTTCTCCCACAGGTACATACGTGTAGAAGTTATCGAGAAACTTTGTCGTTTGAATTCTTCAATGTACCATTGAGAGAGAAGATTCGCCTTGTGAGCACAAGGCCGTAGTAGGATGAAAAACAATATATACATCATATTAAAGGCAATGCATTTGAGGCATGAAGTCTGTGCTTGAACGACGACAAGGTTGGAGCCCAAACAACAGCAGCTGGGAGGGCATTCCAAATCCTCACTACCCTGTGAGAGAAAAAATTTTTGCGGATATCAAGACGAGGAGTGTCTTTTGGCAATAGCTTAAGATCGTGACCCCTCGTAGTTTCAAAGCCAGGTATAAAGAAGTCATTGATATTGAGATTAACAGAGCCGTTGATCATTTTATATACTAAAATTAGATCACTCCTGATGCGTCGTGTGGCCAACGATTGAAGTCCAAGGTATTGGAGCCTATCATGATATTCAAGATTTCTGATTGCCTGCAATAGCTTGGTAGCATGGCGCTGCACCTTTTCTATTAGTTGTATGTCTCGGGCCAGATAAGGCGACCATACATTGACCGCATATTCTACATGAGGCCTAATCAACGATCGATATAACTGTAGCCAAATCGGTTTAGTCCAGTTCTGAATTGTTCGTCGAAGTATATATACAACCCTGAGCGCTTTCGCAGTGACCATACTGCAGTGTTCTGAAAACATGAGACTGTTATTCACCAAGATACCCAAGTCCTTCTCCAAATTTGTAATATGTAGCAAATTATTCAGTAATGAGTAGGCTGATCGAGGGTTGCCCCTGCCAATCAGAAATCAGAAATCCCGTCCAGATCATGCTGCATTAAGTCAAAGTCATTGAATGGGCTAGACTTAATGAATCGTCGGGCTAGACGAACATCGTCCGCAAACTTAAATATTGGACATGATACAAACTCGTCGAGATCATTTATAAAAATAAGAAATAGGAGCGGCCCTAAGACAGTTCCTTGCGGAACTCCGCTCGTGACATTAGACCAGCAAGAACTAGCACCATTTATGGAGACACACTGTCGTCTTCCAGTAAGAAACCCACGGATCCATAATAGAATTTGGTCTTGAATGCCATAGTTATGCAGTTTATCTAGGAGAGCGGCATGATTCACTTTATCGAAAGCCTTTTGGAAATCGATGTATACAACGTCTAGCCAGTCGCCTATGTCAATACAGCGGGAAGCAAAATTAAAATAGCAAAGCATTTGGGTAGTCGTGGATCTCTTTTCGATAAATCCATGCTGAGAATCATATAAAATTTTACTGTCAGTGAGGTATTCGTTCAATCGTCTAGCAATTAAACGTTCTACCACTTTACTTACAGCCTATGTTAAACTAATCGGACGGTAATTTTCGGGTTTGGAGCGGCTTCCTTTGCCCTTGAATATTGGAACAACTTTGGCTAGTCGCCACGCCTCAGGGTAATGTCCCGAGGTAGTTGATAGGTTGAACAAATGACACAACGGCTTCGATATCACATGCCTGACATGGAAAAGAAATTTGTTACTAACGTTGCCAGGGCCCGCAGCTGCATCAAGCTTAACTTTTGAAAGACAGTCCACAACCTCCGTTGGTTCAAATGATAGCATGGTCAGTCGTTTTGCAGTTTTGGGGAGAACAAGCTTCGGGGTATATGTGTCCATGTTAAAAACCGACGTAAAATAGCAGTTGAACGTCTCACAAACTTCTTCGGACGTGACAGTCATCGTTGAATCAGGCTTAATAATAGGACCTATAGTGGGCTTAATTTTCTGTTTGCTCATCGCGTACGCAAAGAAAGATTTGCGATCTTTATCAATGTTTTTAGCAAGTTTAAATTCGTATGCTTTGATAGATCGATCAATGTATGCTATTGATCAGATTATAGATCAGCCTTAAGCCAATTATATAACATTGTAATTGCAAATTAACTCAAATTTTGCTATACGAGTGGTACTTTAGCAAAATAAATAATTTACCAGTGAAATATTAAGTAATAACCATATTTGGCAACTCGCCATAAGGCAGATTTAAAATTACATTTTTTGGCGCCAAATTAATTGGCCTAAGGCCGATTGTGATCGGCCGATTTAAAATGACATCTGTCTCAGCCAGTCAATTTAAATCGACGCGTCTTAAATTAGGAAAGCTCAAAGATGATCGGGTTTAGCAACCCAAATTAAAACGGCGTTTAATTTTAGCCATATTTAAATCTTAAAGTAGTTCCCGCTAAAGAAAAGCTACTACGTAGCTTTTAAAAACTCGTACCATTTTCCTGAAAGATAAGATATATGAACTTGCGCCGAGCAGATTTTAATAAATAGCAGCAAATTTTTACAAGTCTAAAAGCCGCTAAATTTTCGAGGTTCTTTGGTTCCAAAAATTCTGTTAGAGTGTGCGAACTTTCCTTACCAAATTCGAGTGAGCTTCACAAAATAACACAGATAATTTGATATAAGTAATACCAAAGTATAAGATAATTTTGCTTGTTAGTATTATTTTTGGAAATTAATCTCCATAGAATACGCAAAACAATTACCCAGAAGAATCTAACTCCCATCCCCATTCTATATAGAATTATATATATACCTAATAAATCTGGCATGGCCGCCATATTCGGATTGTTAACGAAGGTATATTACTATTCATGCAGTAAAATTTCGAAGCGTCAGTTTGTGTATTGTTCTTGTGGCATCAACTCAAATTTACAGCATCAAAATAGCTCCAACTAAAGCTTAAAATCAGTTCAGTTTTATGAGCTTAAAATCTATCTCTGCCCTTTAAAACTCTTTACCCCGATAAAATGGACCGAATTAAAAACGGGCGCGGCTAAACATGTCACTGTTATGTATCTCGACAAGTAGTAGAAATATTTCAGCCAAATTGGAATCCTAGAGCAGCTAAGGCTCTGCATGACTAAATAAACAAGAGGAATAAGACTGATGCTTCCTGGGACCAGTCTTATTCCTCGTCTACATTAATGACATCTACCAGTACATGTCTGATAAGCAGGAAATAGCCGGAACTGGAATCAACATCCGCAACTGTGTATTTAAACCGGATCCGGAACCTGGTCTTCGAAACTTATATAGTAAAACGGATGAAGGAAGAAATGAAGGTACAGTGGATTTAAATTCTATTAAAAATAACTTTTACATTAAACTTAATGTATTGCGATGGCATTACTGCCTCTCTGCAACCTTGACGAGACTGGGGAAACTAATATATATATATATATATATATATATATATATATATATATATATATATATATATATATATATATATATATATATATATATGTATATATATAATGTTTTTGGACCCCCAGAGCAAAAAAATGCCTTTCACTATACAGCCTTGCGTAAATTGCGTCAAAATGAATGTGCTTGTAACTAAACATGCTTGTATGGAGCGTAGACTAAGCACTGTCGCTATGTCTCCAATCACCTCACTTTACTACACATACGTTTGCTACATGTTATTCTGTAGGCAACTTCAAATTATTGGTTTATATGGTTCTAAAACAAAATAAAGAAGACTATGCTATAATTTTCTGATCAGTGGTCTGAGACATTGTTTAGGCTACCGTTGTGCAATCAGTGCCCGTCAGCCAAATGATAACAATAACTTTCTGATCATAATGCTATAAGTCATACAAACTGTTATACTGCTCGCACAGTTTCAATAAATATAGCTCAATATGAAAAACGCAGCTTCTGGCTGCGTTGCATATATGTGTGAGTTTATCGGCCTTCTCCGCGGCACGTTTCTTACCAAAACGTAACCGACATCTCCAATGGTGGCCAAAGGGAAAGGGGTAGAGATATAGAGCGAGTTCGTGAGTTACCCAAAAACATAAGTAAAATCAAGAATAAGGGGAAAGGAAGCCACCAAAGGGATGGACCGGTCTACCAGCGGTCGGAGATACCCTTTATCACTGAATAAGAGTTGCGCGAGTTCCCAGCGGTAGACATGTCATTGTCCCGGGCAGGGATATCAAGGTTTAGGTCAATGTCTGGTGCTTGATTTTGAACAAAGATGAGTAGGCCGTGTGAACGTATATACACTAAAATAAATTACAGTTCGCCCAATTCGAGTTGATTGCCAATTATGTCTTGCAACCTAAACAGACGTAGACCATTGATCACATTAAAAAGTAAATTGCCATGGGATAAAAATTGGGAGTTTAGGTAAGGATAGGATTGGTGCGTTCGGCACCCTTTTAGGCGTAACATTTTCAAAATTAAGCTAAGATTAAATTGAATTTTGGGTTAGCAGGATTGCATATCCATGCTAATACTGACTATACCCTGGCGAGTCCGGAGAACATGCCGTGGGTAATGAATTTATACTAAAAATGCTTAAATAGAACTGATGAATTTCAAAATTTAACATAAGAATTTTAACTAACGTTAGCGAATATGAGCACTTGGCCCCTCAACGTTTGTACACTGGCTAGTCCGAATGACAGGCCATGGAACATTGATAAAATTTTGGAAAATAATAAGTCATGACACGAAGTAAAACTATTTAAAAGTTTGAATTGTAAAATCAGATAAATCCAAGACCTGATTAAAAAAAGTTGTGAACAAGTTGTAAAGTTGGAATAAAAAGAAAGAGAAAAAACAACATTACAATATTGCGAATTAAAACGATAATTTACTTAGAGGTTTCTTAGGTAATTTTATATGGTGGCACCGCGCGCGTATAAGCGAGTACACCCCTAAGCTTAGAATCCACCAGAACGGGTCCAAGAACACAGGCTCTGGAAGTAATATGCAAAAGTTTTAGGCAAAATGTCACTACGGCGAAGAGTCCATGTAACCGTCCCGTAGTGCGTAGTAAAAAGAATCTGAATGAGATTTGGCATAACTTTTAGAGAGTAAAATTGGAAAATTAGAATTGAGAACTTTTGTCCTAGGTGGTTAAACAAGAGTAGGTTTGAACTATATTAGTTCTGAAGGCATCCAAGCTCTGTCTCAGCTCGACAAGCGGCCAGAGTTGAGACACAGATTGGAGCTATGAGGGATTTCTCATAAAATTTTTAGCTTGTTCTGCAATACTGAAAAATTCTGTTACCTGGAATAACCAATTTATGCATAAAACAAAGATCCGGGTTTTACCTTTAGAGATCGTAATATTAATGTCGAAAGATTGCACCAGAACGCTAAAGCTATAAGTATTTACAGAAAATAGATAAAGAATAACGCCATTAAAATAATGAATCTAGCAGTCCGTTAAAACAAGGGTCTTCGATAACAATTTAGCTACTATTACCGAATGAATGCCAAATGAGCAAGTACTGGGAAGATAACGTGGCCCTGCCACCCTGAGTATTTTACAAAAGATAGCGCCTGCGTGGGTGACCTGCACCATCCGTCAATTGGAAGTAACTTCCATTAAACTACGAATGGATTTAAGAAAAACAAAACCATCAGCTCCTGCTGGCCAAGTCACACGTACAGCCGTATAGTAGAAAATTTTATTACCCGAAGTTAGCTGAAAATTTTTAAAGATTATGTAGTAACATCGTTAGAATACAATAAAAAGTTATAGAACAAAACTTAACAAAATCCCGGCATTATGCACCAGGTGTAACAACGATAACAACCTTCCCACAGGTTGGGAGCTTAGTGGTAACCGTGAGTTTCGCACTGCGTAACCAATTTTCCTATAACAATTTTTATATTTTTAAAGCGGTTTTAGGACAATAAAGTGCGATCATGCATTATAGGATACATGTACCTTAAATCGTACTACCTGAAGTGTTCCTGTGGTTCGTGACCCTGAAAAACTAAAGAATTTTATGTGTTAGTGTTAAGGGACAAGTGACACAGGATTTTCCCTAAATAGAACGTGGGTGTTGGTCCATAACTGCCAAGCCTCCTAAGCGTAAAATTTGCCCGGCCTGTGCATTGGACAACCCCTAGGCGAGGCTTGCGCTAAGACATAGTTCCGACAACTATCTCCCACCCCAGGGAATGTTTGCAATGTCACAGCCTTCGACGATAGAGCAGCCCATGGTGCGGCAGCCTGGGGTCCAACGGGTGGTAAAAAGGTGCCGGAAAGGTAGAAAGACCAATCCCACCCAGAGGTTCCCGTTTAAGGAATGGGCTGCCCTTTTTCTGGTCTGCCTTAAACCCGGCTAGGTCTTACTCCGCCTAGCGCACCCGCCACCTCGGCAGGGTAACCTCCTGCAAAGTCACTGTGAATGAGCCTAGATCTGCTTATATTCGGGTATGTGTGTAACAAATCATACGTAGAATATATGTGGGGGAGAGCTTTGTAACAACCGGGGAGGGGCAAAAGGAAACCTTACATGTATAGCCAGAACAAGCCCAATTAGTTACTAAATCGTACCAATTGCACCAAGAAAAATATAAACCGAAGCGAAAATAACACTAGTTCGTAGAATAACAAAGAAAAGTAATAAAAAGGAAACACGCAACGTTGTCCACCAGTATGTATATAACTTATACATTCTAACAACAACGTGAACAACAACAGTATATTATATTCCTACACACTCCGTCATCAACATGTCGTTATATTCACTAAGCCAACACAAAAAGCTAGGTTACACCAACGTAAGTTAGTAGCTAAACATATTTATTTATTAAATAAATATTATTTAATAATAATATTTGTGAAATTTTAGCGAAATTATATAAACTTTTAGGATCGAAAAGAAGGTAATTTAAGGGTATTCCGTAAGAATTAAGTAAATTTATAAATAGGAACGAGGAATGAGCCCATTTTAATAATTTTAAAGGTTCAGAATTCGTATATGATTAGGAAAGTCAAATATCGATATATTTGGTTTTAGGAGAAAATAGTGAAAATTACGGGATTTTAAACCAGATGAAAATGGAATAATAGTGAGATTAAAGTGTTTTCAGCATAGGGAGAAGATAAAATGTAATCCGGCGATAGGAGAAAGTTGTACCCGAATTGGGAAATTCTTAATACATTTGTAAATTTAATAGAAAAGTAAAAATAGTGATTTTCAGGTAAAATAAAGTGTGAATTAGGATATAGAGATAATATATCCCGATATAGGAGTGAATAATGGGCTCACCCGAGTGGAGAAAAGTGTGAACGTATCCGTTGTAAAACGTAACCCACCCCACCGGGAGGAAATAATGATAAAGCCAAGAAAAAGGTGTTATTTAAGTGAAATTATGGAAATTCTGTAAATTGGTGAATATTGAGTTAGTTTTAAAGAATAGTATACCGGTAAGGAATAGGAATTGAAGGGTGAAATATGAAATTTGGTTAGTTTTATCCCATCGGAGATGAGTATAGTATAGGAATCACCCCAGTGGGAGAATGGATATCCCCCAGGGGAGGATAATAAAATTGGTATGATTTTGGTAATTAGGTCAAAACCTATGAAATATTGTCTAGGAGGGAGAGAAATACAAGGTTTGACCTGCCCAAGAGTTGACAATATGTTACTTTTGTTCAATGCAGACTGATTCACAAAGTTCACAATCGCACTGGCTGGTGCTTGACGCAATTTATGCTAGCCAAGGTTACAGCTAAGTACTTCTAAATAATCCGTACTCTGTTTTGTTAACAAACTCCTGTTTTGTTAAGATGAAAAATTCCTACTGAAATTATGTGTCCTACTTACGTTTCACACGGCAAATTGCTGAGTTAGTCTCTTCCTTTGTTTGGTTGTATTCAAACTTGATCACTGTGTATATGTTACAGTTTTGGACCGCAGATGAAACAAAATTGTGGAAAATTTCATTCAACATTTTTAAACAGGAAATCCGGTATGGTTTTTACCTTTTGCCGGAACCGCAACCGGAATACGATTTTCGCGGAAGCGGAATTCCGGTTACTCCCTGCTGATAAGGTATTAAAATTTACAGATAGCAAGGTTTGTCCCCTGACCTCAAAGAAACATCTAGCTTGGGCGAACGATGAGTTCCAAGCAGACTTGGACGATTTTTGATTGTGGTCGAAAGATTCCAAGTGAAATTTAATGTAGAAAAGTGGCTGCAAAAATATTCAATAAATATTCAATGGTTTTCTCTACAAACAAAATTTCAGGATATCAGTTTGTCTTCAGTTGGGTGGTTATATTTTAGTTGCAGGACTATGTCGCAGTTTGAACAAAAATGTTACCATATATCTTGAAAATTCAGGGAATATATATGTGGATTTTTAAAATGACACCTAATGACGTTGCATATTGTGCTGGCGATTTCTAAATTCAAATAGGCAACTTAGGACGTCAGAAAGTTTTGGTCCGAAATTAGGTATTTAGCACAGGCTTTTTGGACTATATATCTAAGTTGGTTGCTCATGGCAATGGGACATCTCTGGCTTCCAGTTCGCTCTGGCCGCTCTCTGGCACCGCCGCCTAAACTTCCAATACAGCCCAAATTTCGGTTTTAGAAATTTTGCGTTAGCTATGAATTGAAACAGTGAATGCTATTTTGGGTTTTAACAAAATTGTATTATTTTATGGAAAGACTAAAGGAGAAAGCATTTCTGGTGCGTTACACAGGGGAGTCATGTTTTATAGGAGCTATGTTTCATTTGGGCGTATATATATAAGAATTTGGGACGGAGATATGAAAAGCAGCAGTCTGTGAAATTGGGTAGGAGTGGCATTCGAACCCGCGATTTCATTCTTTAAGCTATCAATTGGGTAAGCAAAAATCAAATTCCACAGCTATCCAAGAAACGAAATTCCTTTGCGTACAATCTCCGGGACTTACTCTCAAAAATACAAATGCCAATAAAAATCAAGAAAGCTAATCGCGAACCGCGCTCCTGAACCAAAATCTCCACTACAATATTTGTGAAACAAAGTAATACATATAGGTTACCTTGTATATGGCTAGCAATGTATCCTGCTGGTGCAATAAATTTAAACAAAAACACAATCGCCATATTCCTTTCGCCCGCTAGTTGTCGTCGAATTCAGTAACACACGAACACACTAAAGCTACCATAAAAACAGAAATTGAGACTAGGTTACCTAATAATCCAATTTACTTGAATTTATGCAATTAGTTTAAAACAAAAAAAACAATAAACTTAGAATTTTGTACTTTAGTATGATGGCGATCGGTAACTAAATAAATTTATGAAAACTAAAACTTTGGGGTTGGCGCGGAGGAATTATGATTTTAGGAGTTTTTAGGGGCAGGCAAACCTTGCGTAGGCTAGTCAACCCAAAAAAATGAAAATAGATACAAAAGTCAAATTTAGACATAAATAGCCAAGTATCCGTTACATGTTGTTATTTAACATTTATTTGCCGAACTGGAAATCATTCTAAATCCAAAAAAACGCAATTTCGATTGTTTCTTCGGTGTTAACTTGGTTCGTTATGAAACGAACCAAAAAAGAAAGAGGCCGATAAGTATAGTTCTAGCAGTCAAAATGTCCGGCTCTCTACAGCACTCCAGGCTTCTTTTAAGTTAGGCAGATGGAACCAACATGTGAAATTTCGCTACATTAACATAAAAGTTCGGCATAATGCTTCCACCAGGGAGATCACCTTGTCGACAGAGGAAGAGGGCTTGAGATCTATTAGGTCTGAAGACGAATTTTCCAAATTCTTCTGGAGTCACATTTTTGGGGATTTTCTTGAAATTTTTGCAAATTTTAACCCGTTTTTGAGGAGCGATACTACGATTTTATCAGTTGCTAGAACAAGCACTTGTTGTACCTCAACGCGCCGGAACCTACAGTAATGGAATCTATCGTAAGCAGTCAGTCAGCAATTAACAGATTTAGTCTAGTTGGAACAGATTATGAAGTTTCTACCGTCGAGTTTCAAGCGTGCTATCGAAGTATCAAGATATGCGCCGTATAATTTATGTAATTTATGTAGTGGACAAATCACAGACAGACTGTCAAACGTTTATGTATTGGTAATTCTTATCACAGGGCATATAGTTACGGTGGCTGAAGTATCACTGATAACGACTGATGCGTTCATTATGCTACAACGCCAGCTTGGCAATGTACAACTTACATATAGTTATCGAATTATTCGATCAACTTCAGGTCAAAGTGTTAATATGCGTGACTACTATAGGCATTGATCCTTTTTCAGTGAGCGGTAGGTCAGTTAGACATGACAGAAACGTTACAAAGTACTGTTAATGTTCTTGGTCGTGATTTTGCCACATGTAGGACATTTTACAATTGACTGACAAATACAACATCGAGATCGAGGGAGAACGTTATGTGTTCATCAGTTTAATACGATACATTAGCAAGCGATATAGCTGCTGTGTCGCCAAGATAGGAGTGTGATGTGTGATCTGACATGAAAATTCCCGACAATGCCCCTTGTCTTTGAGTAAATAGACAAGTATATAATTGCGCAGGTATTTACATTGCACCATGTATGGTGCAATCAGCCGACGAGGCCGGAATACTGGTCCGTATTTTGAATTCTGTGGACGCTCCAATTTGAGCTATACGAAGGGTCGAAAATTGCGGAGGAAAGAGTTTTGTCGAGTGACCAATGGATATCGTTGATGAACAACCTTGTGATGTGATGGTTTCATATTATACTGAAGCGCGAGTAAATTCCAAACTCTGTTGAATCGTGCAGCGTTAAATTTTCTGACTTTAGTTTTGACTGAATGTAGTTTTAATGAAATTGGCAAAAAGAATTTTTTCAACTGCTGGTACAATTTGACGATGTTATCGCCTCGCCGAGAGAGATCATTACCTTAGTCATTGTGCATTGAATGTCAACTTAGACACTAACGGATTATTGCCTATAGTCGTGGGTGACTGTGGGATTATGGCGTGACACTCCGCACACACTTTATTTTGAATGTCTCATTAGATTTTAACTGAATGTAGTTTTAATGAAATTGGCAAAAATAATTTTTTCAACTGCTGGTAGAATTTGACGATGTTTTCGCCAAGAGAGATCCTGACCTTAATATAGCGGAAAGGCTATGGTAACATATATAGATACGGACTGAAAATGCTCACGTGATAAAAGAGAAGCCGTAGAGAACCGAACTAGCATTGCGTCTTGTTGTGGCTGAGAAGATAAAGCAGTTTGTTCAACGCACTTTCATTCAACCATCATCAAGTCAATGGTCCTAACCGAAAGTATTGGCAAAAGAAGGACGGAACCTAGAGATTTGAGAAGCTAGGACTATCGAAAGCCGAATACCGAAACATATCGGGATAATTGCATAATAAAAAGGATCAATGATGTCATTAGTACATTACGAAATGCAAAATATTTTTGCATTTTGGATAGGCAAAGTGGTTATCATCAAATTCCTATAGATCCAAACAATAAGAATAAGTCAGCATTCACAACATACGATTTGCTATACCAAAATACTCGATTGCGGTTTGGACTATGTAATGCTTTGACTGTTTTTCAACAAATTAATGGAACAAGTACCTACCGACTACGATTAGAAAATTAGTTTGGTTTATTTGGACCGTATTATGAAAAATGGTTCAAGTGTGGATTAAATAGTAGAACTATTAAAGATACCAGAATGTATCTATAAATGAAATACTAGAACTATTAAAGAGAGTGTTACCGAAAATGCGGCAGATGAGATTAAAACTAAAAATAAAGAAATCTTAATTCAGCAGAAGCACAGTAGCTTTCCAGGGTGATACAATTTCATGTGATGAAATTTTTCCTAAATGTTTGAAAACCAATAAAGTTATATCCTCACCAGTTTCCATGAATGTGAAATAGGTGCAGTCTTCCATGGGCTTAGCCGAATTTATCGCCAGTTTGTACGTAGATATGCAAAAATAGCTGCGCCGCTACAAGCATTGTACAAGAAGGGCGTAAAATTAAAGTGGACAATTGCAGCGGTACTGATGCAGGAGCTAACTTAAGTTGTGCCGCTTACCGTGCTCTTCTGACACTATGCACAAAACGCTGCTAAAGAACAAAACTGTAATTGAAACAGCCAATCCAAAATTCAAAAAGTTTCGTTTGCGAACGCTGAGCGACTGATTTTAAAAAGGTATAATTTCTGCCCCCAAACAAAATGCCCCTATTTGCTGGTTAGCCACGATTTCGTTCCACAGGGCACAAGGTCGCAACTCCCATCACTCATTATTTCGTTACACTAACACATTTCGTTTTATTAATGATAATACGTGTAGTTTGCAATCGTTACATGTGGTGTGTAGCATTTAAAACACTAAACGGTGGTATTTTCCTTCGACAACACATTAAAAAATTTTCCGTTTTATAATGTTAAATAGTCACTAATCGGTTATTTGATGTTTCAGAACTGATCATTGATAGGGCAATATTTTGTTTTTTAACGTTTTGAATGCGCAGCCCAAAACACCAATTTTATGTTCTCTTATGTTTTGTCGGAGGGTTGGTACACCGGGCAAGCGATGGCCAATCGCTAATGACAGCAGGAGATGATAGAGGCGCGCCTTAAGTTTACTCATGCATGAGCAAACCGCTGACCATAACGATAGGAACATCCGGTTTTATTCGCTAATATAGCATTATAGCAACAAATGCTACGCTACAGTCTAAAGGGAAACTTTAGCACCAGCAGTTTGGAATATACGACATTTTCGAACTTATTTGTACTGACGTAAAGTTTTTGTTATACGTGATCATCAGCCCTTGAAATTGCTTTTAAAGGTTAGAGATGCACATGGTAGGCTTTATCGTTGGAATCTACTCGTGCAGGAATACGATAGTCATTTTCTAAAAGCCAGGATGTGCAAATAGTAATGCTTAGTGATGTCTTGTCTCGTCGTCTAGCTACACAAAAACACCGCCTAGAAATTGGAAAGATACAGATCCGTAATGCTTGTAATGATATTTATGAATCGACTATGGTATGTGTTGTCAGCCTGTTTTGACGGACTTACAACAACTCGAGGCAATGAACATACAAGTGGACGTCGAACTTATCCAAAAAGACCGATGCAGAAGCATCTATACTACTAGAAGCATTGCGATCAGGAGACAATAGTTCGGTGTCCAGTAAATGGACACATCACTGAATGAATTTGCAAACAGCTATGTTATCCTAATGTATCGTAGCAGTATTAAAAGAAACGGGTATCGCACCATTCTGTAATATTCAGTTGCGTGGGGGAATTAAAATGCATTTCACGATCACTTATTTAGTGCCTATATTCTGTTCCAAACACTTTTAACCAACATTCAAAATCGCTATTATTGGCTCACGACGTATGCCGATATCAAGAAGTAGGGCCAACAATGTACTTTGCGTGCTGCCACGAAATTCGTCCATCGAAATTAATATCCTTTAAACTGAGCGGAATACATAATCTTGACATTCGAATTACAAAAATGTACATTTGAAACAGCTGTAAATCTTGTTATAATTGTAAACCTTTGCTACGAATATTTTAGCTGTGCCTTTCGGTTCCCATATCCTTTTGGTTTGAATCAGTTCTATTATTCCGTGTTTCTAAGTGCTTAAATAATTAAGTTTTTGGTTATTGAACGCCGCCATCGGTTGTTTTGTTCGTAATATGGACAAGTCGCGATCGCGAGTCCTGACAATCGTTGTGCGATACATACCGAAGATGTGCGCAGCGAGATAGCAAAAATGGCGGTTAAAATCAATTCAAGTCTGTAATAAATTTTACATCGCATTTAATTCTAGTAGAATTTATTCATGTTTGAGAAGATTCAAGTAGATTTGTTTCTGCTATACTGCAAATTGTTCAAAATTATTTATTTGATTAACAAATAGCCGCTAGCATTAAATCGAACAGAACCAAATCTAATCGGGAGTTGAACTGCTTCTAGTAGCGAGGAGAACAATTTGTGTTATAATATAGACAATGGTATTTATTCTGTAATAATGCTGATTTGATTCTATTTGAACAAAATTTGACACAAAATGGGCTGATGTGGATCGTTCTACTAGAATAGTTTCTAGAAATTTTGTTTGCATCGACTCGACTTGGTTCCACATGGATTCAATTTGGTAATTGTATTCCAGCAAAATTATTGATAGAATAAAATCAAGTTTAGAATGAATTCTAGCATTCTTTATTACCATATGTATCCACACATCTTACAGTAGTTGCTGAATAAAATAGCACAATTAGCAGCTCACCGTTCCTTGTTAACACAACCCGAACGACTTCGAATACTTGCTTGAAAAGTATTCCAAATCCTCATCGCTCCAGGGTTAGGGCAGCACGATGAATATCCAATTCGTGTAACCTGGTTAAAGAACATATGTCACGGGCGGATTTCGGGGTGGATTGGCTGGCTAGCGACCCCCCCCCCTTGCACCGCCAAATATATTTTTCCCATAATTTTTATACCGATGAAATACATAATATATATAAGAGGGGTAGGGATTTTCGTCTGTTTATCATTTATCTAAATGTTTGTCTTCGAACTCTGTCTAAAGTATTCCCAAAAGCCCATATATATTCTGAATCAGCAAAGTCCAATTTATGTTAGAAACATATTTTTAAACCTCTAGGGTGTATAGTTTGGGACTTAGCTAATTATATATTAGCTTAAGATATGAGTTAATTTTTGCATCCATCGCTGAGAGCACCGCTTTAAATCTCAATTAAGCGTCGTTGAGCTGGCCGAATCTCACATTTTATCGCGCGGACTACATTCGGACATTATATTTACTGAGGGAGGTGCGAGAAAGAAGGCAATATTAAAAACAGCAATCGTAGGTCATCGTAGGTCATAATGTGGAACTCATCGTAGGTCATAATGTGGAACACATCGTAGGTCATAATGTGTGTATTAAGCGAATGATTTTCGCGTGCTTTGAAAAGAAACAGAGTTTATATGGTGTTCTAAAAGAAACAGATTTCAAAATGAAGCCGTTATAAAAGTTCATTTCAAAGTCAAAGATGACGAGCTTACCATCAACCGAGCTATCGAAATTGCAATGGAGACAGAGAAAGCCGCCAAGGTGGCAAAAGAGACTGTTTATGGATCAAAGACAAATACAGTAAACAAAGGCCAACCCGTATCAAACTTAAAACAATCCACGCCTCAATGGCAGCAATTAGCGGCTCTGAAGAACGGTGCGAATTCGGCAAGAATAGACTTTGACAAAGACGTCTGTGGCAGATGAGGAAAGTCAAATCACACAGGAAAGGACTATCGATTCCACGACTCAACATGTCACTTCTGCAAAAAGAAGGGCCATATCGATGTGGTTTGCCTCCAAAAGAATAAGGATCAAGGCGTTCACTCTGTCAACTCGATAATCTGCGGACGGTCAAACGCTTATCAACCGTGCCTCAGCTCCAGCAATAGCTCAAAATTGGAACCAAATCGTTTTCTTTTGACGTCGACACCGAGTGCGGGGGATAATTTGCTCTCGTAATCTGTGTACACCGGCACCACACTCTCCACGCAAGTGGACGGGATTCAAAATGCAGCAAAGACGAAAAATCTCAGCTACGTTGTGTTAAAGGTCCCGAAATTGAATTTGCTCGGACGAGATGGAATCAAAGAACTTGACATTTCCGTAGATCAGCTTCTGCAAATACAATGTCAATGAACGCTCTGGTGAAGATAGTAACACGATGCTCCACGGGATACATCGTTGCAGAAATCCTGTCAGCAGTTGGGTCAAGAATTTCCGGATCTATTCAAACCGGAACTCGGGCGACTAAAGGACTTTGAACCCAGAAGCAAGTTCAAGCTGGATGCCAAAGCTATTTTTTGCAAGCCGCGTCCAATGCTTTTAGCTATTTTAGAAGATCTCACTCAAGCCTTTATGGATGGGATCAAACGAGGGCTCTGGACAAAGGTTCAATTCAACGACAGTGAAACCCCTGTCGTTCCTATCAGGAAAACGCTATTACATGGACAGAAGAAGCAGAAGATCCGTGTTTGTCGTGACTACTCCGGTACTGTGAAATCCAAGGCACTGTGAACTGGAAGTCAACCGATATCCAATGCCTCTATCTAATGCGGAAACTCTCCGGTGAACATGGCTTCACAAAAATAGATCTTGCTGATGCCTATAATCAAATTGTGCTAGATCAAGAATCGGCAAAACGCCTCGCTCTGAGTACTCATCTTGGTCCTCTTCTTCAGAACCGGCTACCATTTGGAATCAGCTCCGCACCAAGCTACTTCCAAGAGATTATGGATCACTCCGACGTCAACTTTGGATATTGTCCACATCGGTCATTTTGGGATGCAGCGAATAAAATAATTAGCTCGAACAACTGTGTTCTGGCCAGGTTTTGATTCAAATATAGAGGACATGGTCAAAAGGTATGCATGTTGCGCAAAGCATCAGAACGCACTGTCCAAACTTCCGGTACACTCACCTCCGGTTGTGGCTCAACTTCTACCAAAACAGTAAGCACGGAATCCAAGACTTCCGCATGATGAAGAATATGGACCACACAACCCTTGTCGCTCCAGCCGTCAGAATATTCCTATCTCCAGATTCTACTGCTAACTAACTTTTCAACGGGTGATTTCATGTTGGTTTGGAGGTGTTATGTAGCTAAGCAGACGTTCGCTGCAAATCTCCAGAAACATCATCGTAAACAAATGACGTCGGTCAAACACTCTAAAACTATCATGCTGACACAAACAATTTCCCACCAGTTCGGGGCTATTCGTCTTCAAGAAGAATTTGATAACTATAAAAGGACTGATGATCATATCATTATCGCTTCTTCTAGCACTTCTTCTATTTTGGGTTGGTTTCATTTAGTAAATGTATTTTTTTGACTCTGTCTTTAAACCACCAGTTTCGTTTTACCTATGTATCGACAAACAGTTGTTTCTGCTCTCGCAACAAACAGCTTTTGTTTGTTTCACGTTCAAACCGTTTGGTGTTTGATTTGCAGTACTAACTGCAAATCTCTAGCATCCTCTCTGGTGCTATTCTTATTCCTGTGTGGAATACAGCGTGCTTGTATGTAAGTTCTCTATGCTAACGCCTGAACGAAATATGGGTTTTGGTTCACAATGATAAGAACCACTTACGGCTTGATTACAGATGATAACCAAAATTATTCGTTCTTCTGAATGAACTTTGATCAAAGTTGTCTATTAAGTTCTTTGAATTTGGAGAATTCGAACATTTCGAACCTTCAATATAAACTTCTCAAAAAACTCACATTGGTATTGCTGATCAATTCGTCAGGCTTCTATGCCGCAAAGCTCTTCCGCGCTCGGGCGGCGGCAGATATCCCACGTAATTATATTTTATTACTACAAGTGGTAGGTAGTAATTATAGGCACAGCTATTTTTAGATTCAATCGTAAAAGGCCATCGAGATATATACCACCTATTGCATGTAAATCTAAAAAACCATTTATTATTGTTAATATAATCTGTTTCATGTAAAATCCGTATGCCGATAGGTAGGAAAAATTCCTATCATAGCCACCCCCTTTCAAAAATCCTAGATCGACCACTGTTTATTCGTTCGCGTGTTATGGCACATCGAGGTAAATTGATAGTATGTATATAACAATTATATATCACATATAATCAGTAAAAATACAGCATGTCACAGTGTAGCAGTACGTGACGAACACACTAGTGAATACTGATCCAAGCGAATCGTGGAGCTATATATGCTGCTAACAGGATGTATCTATTTATTTGCTGTTGTGCCACGATCTCGTTCCAGAGCGCACAACGTGGCAACTTGCATTTCGCATTTTTTCTTCACGCTAACACATTTCGCTTTACGAATTATAATACATATATTTCTCGAACATCAAATGCAGTGTGCAGTTTTCAAAACACCAAACGGTTGTATTTTAGTTCCATAACAAAATGTAAATTTCCCAGTACGAAGAACAAATTTCACAAGCTTACATTTTCAAGACTCAAAAGCACCATAATCAGGCCACGTCGAAAAGCTTCCGAGCGTTCCAATCTATCCATAACAATGGTGACATGAATTTCTGCTTTTTAATATATTATAATCAGGGGTTTCGTTTTCAGCGCAACAAATATATATTGACATCAGTCTGCTACAAATCTCTAGTTACATAAAAAACGAAATCGGCTCGTTGCGT